>CAKAJA020000355.1:0-32564 GCA_916610235.2 Lasioglossum morio
ATAACGTATAACGTATAACGTATAACGTACAACGTACAACGTACAACGTACAACGTACAACGTACAACGTACAACGTACAACGTACAACGTACAACGTACAACGTACAACGTACAACGTACAACGTACAACGTACAACGTACAACGTACAACGTACAACGTACAACGTACAACGTACAACGTACAACGTACAACGTACAACGTAGAACGTATAACGTATAACGTATAACTTTTAACGTTAAACATATAACGTATAACGTATAACGTATAACGTATAACGTATAACGTATAACGTATAACGTATAACGTATAACGTATAACGTATAACGTATAACGTATAACGTATAACGTACAACGTACAACGTACAACGTTCAACGTACAACGTATAACGTGTAACGTTAAACGTATAACGTATAACGTATAACGCTAAACATATAACGTATAACGTATAACGTATAATGTATAACGTATAATGTACAACGTACAACGTATAACGTATAACGTATAACGTATAACGTATAACGTATAACGTATAACGTATAACGTATAACGTATAACGTATAACGTATAACGTATAACGTATAACGTATAACGTATAACGTATAACGTATAACGTATAACGTATAACGTACAACGTATAACGTATAACGTATAACGTATAACGTATAACGTATAACGTATAACGTATAACGTATAACGTACAACGTACAACGTACAACGTACAACGTACAACGTATAACGTGTAACGTTAAACGTATAACGTATAACGTATAACGCTAAACATATAACGTATAACGTATAACGTATAATGTATAACGTATAATGTACAACGTACAACGTATAACGTATAACGTATAACGTATAACGTATAACGTATAACGTATAACGTATAACGTATAACGTATAACGTATAACGTATAACGTATAACGTATAACGTATAACGTATAACGTATAACGTATAACGTATAACGTATAACGTATAACGTATAACGTATAACGTATAACGTATAACGTATAACGTATAACGTATAACGTATAACGTATAACGTATAACGTATAACGTATAACGTATAACGTATAACGTATAACGTATAACGTATAACGTATAACGTATAACGTATAACGTATAACGTATAACGTATAACGTACAACGTACAACGTACAACGTACAACGTACAACGTATAACGTGTAACGTTAAACGTATAACGTATAAAATATAACGTTAAACATGTAACGTATAACGTATAACGTATATCCTATAACGTTAAACGTATAACGTATAACGTATAACTTTTAACGTTAAACATATAACGTATAACGTATAACGTTAAACATATAACGTATAACGTATAACGTATAACGTATAACGAATAACGTATAACGTATAACGTATAACGTATAACGTATAACGTATAACGTATAACGTATAACGTATAACGTATAACGTATAACGTATAACGTACAACGTACAACGTATAACGTACAACGTACAACGTACAACGTACAACGTACAACGTACAACGTATAACGTATAACGTATAACGTATAACGTATAACGTATAACGTATAACGTATAACGTATAACGTATAACGTATAACGTATAACGTATAACGTATAACGTATAACGTATAACGTATAACGTATAACGTATAACGTATAACGTATAACGTATAACGTATAACGTATAACGTATAACGTATAACGTATAACGTATAACGTATAACGTATAACGTATAACGTATAACGTATAACGTATAACGTATAACGTATAACGTATAACGTATAACGTATAACGTATAACGTATAACGTATAACGTATAACGTATAACGTATAACGTATAACGTATAACGTATAACGTATAACGTATAACGTATAACGTATAACGTATAACGTATAACGTATAACGTATAACGTATAACGTATAACGTATAACGTATAACGTATAACGTATAACGTATAACGTATAACGTATAACGTATAACGTATAACGTATAACGTATAACGTATAACGTATAACGTATAACGTATAACGTATAACGTATAACGTATAACGTATAACGTATAACGTATAACGTACAACGTACAACGTACAACGTACAACGTACAACGTATAACGTGTAACGTTAAACGTATAACGTATAACGTATAACGTATAACGCTAAACATATAACGTATAACGTATAACGTATAATGTATAACGTATAATGTACAACGTACAACGTATAACGTATAACGTATAACGTATAACGTATAACGTATAACGTATAACGTATAACGTATAACGTATAACGTATAACGTATAACGTATAACGTATAACGTATAACGTATAACGTATAACGTATAACGTATAACGTATAACGTACAACGTACAACGTACAACGTACAACGTACAACGTATAACGTGTAACGTTAAACGTATAACGTATAAAATATAACGTTAAACATGTAACGTATAACGTATAACGTATAACGTATAACGTACAACGTACAACGTATAACGTACAACGTACAACGTACAACGTACAACGTATAACGTATAACGTATAACGTATAACTTTTAACGTTAAACATATAACGTATAACGTATAACGTATAACGTATAACGTATAACGTATAACGTAGAACGTATAACGTATAACGTATAACGTATAACGTATAACGTATAACGTATAACATATAACGTATAACGTTAAACATATAACGTATTTACTTATAACGTATAACGTATAACGTGTAACGTTTAACGTATAACGTATAATGTATAATGTATAACGTTAAACGTATAACGTATAACGTACAACGTATAACGTATAACGTTAAACATATAACGTATAACGTATAACGTATAACGTATAACGTATAACGTATAACGTATAACGTATAACGTATAACGTATAACGTACAACGTATAACGTATAACGTATAACGTATAACGTATAATGTTAAACGTATAACGTATAACGTATAACGTATAACGTATAACGTATAACGTATAACGTATAACGTATAACGTATAACGTATAACGTATAACGTATAACGTAGAACGTATAACGTATAACGTATAACGTATAACTTTTAACGTTAAACATATAACGTATAACGTATAACGTATAACGTATAACGTATAACGTATAACGTATAACGTATAACGTATAACGTATAACGTATAACGTATAACGTATAACGTATAACGTATAACGTATAACGTATAACGTATAACGTATAACGTATAACGTATAACGTATAACGTATAACGTATAACGTATAACGTATAACGTATAACGTATAACGTATAACGTATAACGTATAACGTATAACGTATAACGTATAACGTATAACGTATAACGTATAACGTATAACGTATAACGTATAACGTATAACGTATAACGTATAACGTATAACGTATAACGTATAACGTAGAACGTATAACGTATAACGTATAACGTATAACTTTTAACGTTAAACATATAACGTATAACGTATAACGTATAACGTATAACGTATAACGTATAACGTATAACGTATAACGTATAACGTATAACGTATAACGTATAACGTATAACGTATAACGTATAACGTATAACGTATAACGTATAACGTATAACGTATAACGTATAACGTATAACGTATAACGTATAACGTATAACGTATAACGTATAACGTATAACGTATAACGTATAACGTATAACGTATAACGTATAACGTATAACGTATAACGTATAACGTATAACGTATAACGTATAACGTATAACGTATAACGTATAACGTATAACGTATAACGTATAACGTATAACGTATAACGTATAACGTATAACGTATAACGTATAACGTATAACGTATAACGAATAACGTATAACGTATAACGTATAACGTATAACGTATAACGTATAACGTATAACGTATAACGTATAACGTATAACGTATAACGTATAACGTATAACGTACAACGTACAACGTACAACGTACAACGTACAACGTATAACGTGTAACGTTAAACGTATAACGTATAACGTATAACGTATAACGCTAAACATATAACGTATAACGTATAACGTATAATGTATAACGTATAATGTACAACGTACAACGTATAACGTATAACGTATAACGTATAACGTATAACGTATAACGTATAACGTATAACGTATAACGTATAACGTATAACGTATAACGTATAACGTATAACGTATAACGTATAACGTATAACGTATAACGTATAACGTATAACGTATAACGTACAACGTACAACGTACAACGTACAACGTACAACGTATAACGTGTAACGTTAAACGTATAACGTATAAAATATAACGTTAAACATGTAACGTATAACGTATAACGTATAACGTATAACGTACAACGTACAACGTATAACGTACAACGTACAACGTACAACGTACAACGTATAACGTATAACGTATAACGTATAACTTTTAACGTTAAACATATAACGTATAACGTATAACGTATAACGTATAACGTATAACGTATAACGTATAACGTATAACGTATAACGTATAACGTATAACGTATAACGTATAACGTATAACGTATAACGTATAACGTATAACGTATAACGTATAACGTATAACGTATAACGTATAACGTATAACGTATAACGTATAACGTATAACGTATAACGTATAACGTATAACGTATAACGTATAACGTATAACGTATAACGTATAACGTATAACGTATAACGTATAACGTATAACGTATAACGTATAACGTATAACGTATAACGTATAACGTATAACGTATAACGTATAACGTATAACGTATAACGTATAACGTATAACGTATAACGTATAACGTATAACGTATAACGTATAACGTATAACGTATAACGTATAACGTATAACGTATAACGTATAACGTATAACGTATAACGTATAACGTATAACGTATAACGTATAACGTATAACGTATAACGTATAACGTATAACGTATAACGTATAACGTATAACGTATAACGTATAACGTATAACGTATAACGTATAACGTATAACGTATAACGTATAACGTATAACGTATAACGTATAACGTATAACGTATAACGTATAACGTATAACGTATAACGTATAACGTATAACGTATAACGTATAACGTACAACGTACAACGTACAACGTACAACGTACAACGTATAACGTGTAACGTTAAACGTATAACGTATAACGTATAACGTATAACGCTAAACATATAACGTATAACGTATAACGTATAATGTATAACGTATAATGTACAACGTACAACGTATAACGTATAACGTATAACGTATAACGTATAACGTATAACGTATAACGTATAACGTATAACGTATAACGTATGACGTATAACGTATAACGTATAACGTATAACGTATAACGTATAACGTATAACGTATAACGTATAACGTATAACGTATAACGTATAACGTATAACGTACAACGTACAACGTACAACGTACAACGTACAACGTATAACGTGTAACGTTAAACGTATAACGTATAAAATATAACGTTAAACATGTAACGTATAACGTATAACGTATAACGTATAACGTACAACGTACAACGTATAACGTACAACGTACAACGTACAACGTACAACGTATAACGTATAACGTATAACGTATAACTTTTAACGTTAAACATATAACGTATAACGTATAACGTATAACGTATAACGTATAACGTAGAACGTATAACGTATAACGTATAACGTATAACGTATAACGTATAACGTATAACATATAACGTATAACGTTAAACATATAACGTATTTACTTATAACGTATAACGTATAACGTGTAACGTTTAACGTATAACGTATAATGTATAATGTATAACGTTAAACGTATAACGTATAACGTACAACGTATAACGTATAACGTTAAACATATAACGTATAACGTATAACGTATAACGTATAACGTATAACGTATAACGTATAACGTATAACGTATAACGTATAACGTATAACGTACAACGTATAACGTATAACGTATAACGTATAACGTATAATGTTAAACGTATAACGTATAACGTATAACGTATAACGTATAACGTATAACGTATAACGTATAACGTATAACGTATAACGTATAACGTAGAACGTATAACGTGTAACGTATAACGTATAACTTTTAACGTTAAACATATAACGTATAACGTATAACGTATAACGTATAACGTATAACGTATAACGTATAACGTATAACGTATAACGTATAACGTATAACGTATAACGTATAACGTATAACGTATAACGTATAACGTACAACGTATAACGTATAACGTATAACGTACAACGTACAAAGTATAACGTATAACGTATAATGTTAAACGTATAACCTATAACGTACAACGTATAACGTTTAGACGTATAACGTATAACGTATAACGTATAACGTATAACGTATAACGTATAACGTATAACGTATAACGTATAACGTATAACGTATAACGTATAACGTATAACGTATAACGTATAACGTATAACGTATAACGTATAACGTATAACGTATAACGTATAACGTATAACGTATAACGTATAACGTATAACGTATAACGTATAACGTATAACGTATAACGTATAACGTATAACGTATAACGTATAACGTATAACGTATAACGTATAACGTATAACGTATAACGTATAACGTATAACGTATAACGTATAACGTATAACGTATAACGTATAACGTATAACGTATAACGTATAACGTATAACGTATAACGTATAACGTATAACGTATAACGTATAACGTATAACGTATAACGTATAACGTATAACGTATAACGTATAACGTATAACGTATAACGTATAACGTATAACGTATAACGTATAACGTATAACGTATAACGTATAACGTATAACGTATAACGTATAACGTATAACGTATAACGTATAACGTATAACGTATAACGTATAACGTATAACGTATAACGTATAACGTATAACGTATAACGTATAACGTATAACGTATAACGTATAACGTATAACGTATAACGTATAACGTATAACGTATAACGTATAACGTATAACGTATAACGTATAACGTATAACGTATAACGTATAACGTATAACGTATAACGTATAACGTATAACGTATAACGTATAACGTATAACGTATAACGTATAACGTATAACGTATAACGTATAACGTATAACGTATAACGTATAACGTATAACGTATAACGTATAACGTATAACGTATAACGTATAACGTATAACGTATAACGTATAACGTATAACGTATAACGTATAACGTATAACGTATAACGTATAACGTATAACGTATAACGTATAACGTATAACGTATAACGTATAACGTATAACGTATAACGTATAACGTATAACGTATAACGTACAACGTACAACGTACAACGTACAACGTACAACGTACAACGTACAACGTATAACGTGTAACGTTAAACGTATAACGTATAACGTATAACGTATAACGCTAAACATATAACGTATAACGTATAACGTATAATGTATAACGTATAATGTACAACGTACAACGTATAACGTATAACGTATAACGTATAACGTATAACGTATAACGTATAACGTATAACGTATAACGTATAACGTATAACGTATAACGTATAACGTATAACGTATAACGTATAACGTATAACGTATAACGTATAACGTATAACGTATAACGTATAACGTACAACGTACAACGTACAACGTACAACGTACAACGTATAACGTGTAACGTTAAACGTATAACGTATAAAATATAACGTTAAACATGTAACGTATAACGTATAACGTATAACGTATAACGTACAACGTACAACGTATAACGTACAACGTACAACGTACAACGTACAACGTATAACGTATAACGTATAACGTATAACTTTTAACGTTAAACATATAACGTATAACGTATAACGTATAACGTATAACGTATAACGTATAACGTATAACGTATAACGTATAACGTATAACGTATAACGTATAACGTATAACGTATAACGTATAACGTATAACGTATAACGTATAACGTATAACGTATAACGTATAACGTATAACGTATAACGTATAACGTATAACGTATAACGTATAACGTATAACGTATAACGTATAACGTATAACGTATAACGTATAACGTATAACGTATAACGTATAACGTATAACGTATAACGTATAACGTATAACGTATAACGTATAACGTATAACGTATAACGTATAACGTATAACGTATAACGTATAACGTATAACGTATAACGTATAACGTATAACGTATAACGTATAACGTATAACGTATAACGTATAACGTATAACGTATAACGTATAACGTATAACGTATAACGTATAACGTATAACGTATAACGTATAACGTATAACGTATAACGTATAACGTATAACGTATAACGTATAACGTATAACGTATAACGTATAACGTATAACGTATAACGTATAACGTATAACGTATAACGTATAACGTATAACGTATAACGTATAACGTATAACGTATAACGTATAACGTATAACGTATAACGTATAACGTATAACGTATAACGTATAACGTATAACGTATAACGTATAACGTATAACGTATAACGTATAACGTATAACGTATAACGTATAACGTATAACGTATAACGTACAACGTACAACGTACAACGTACAACGTACAACGTACAACGTATAACGTGTAACGTTAAACGTATAACGTATAACGTATAACGTATAACGCTAAACATATAACGTATAACGTATAACGTATAATGTATAACGTATAATGTACAACGTACAACGTATAACGTATAACGTATAACGTATAACGTATAACGTATAACGTATAACGTATAACGTATAACGTATAACGTATAACGTATAACGTATAACGTATAACGTATAACGTATAACGTATAACGTATAACGTATAACGTATAACGTATAACGTATAACGTATAACGTATAACGTATAACGTATAACGTATAACGTACAACGTACAACGTACAACGTACAACGTACAACGTATAACGTGTAACGTTAAACGTATAACGTATAAAATATAACGTTAAACATGTAACGTATAACGTATAACGTATAACGTATAACGTACAACGTACAACGTATAACGTACAACGTACAACGTACAACGTATAACGTATAACGTATAACGTATAACTTTTAACGTTAAACATATAACGTATAACGTATAACGTATAACGTATAACGTATAACGTATAACGTAGAACGTATAACGTATAACGTATAACGTATAACGTATAACGTATAACGTATAACATATAACGTATAACGTTAAACATATAACGTATAACGTTAAACATATAACGTATAACGTGTAACGTTTAACGTATAACGTATAATGTATAATGTATAACGTTAAACGTATAACGTATAACGTACAACGTATAACGTATAACGTTAAACATATAACGTATAACGTATAACGTATAACGTATAACGTATAACGTATAACGTATAACGTATAACGTATAACGTATAACGTATAACGTATAACGTATAACGTATAACGTATAACGTATAACGTATAACGTATAACGTATAACGTATAATGTTAAACGTATAACGTATAACGTATAACGTATAACGTATAACGTATAACGTATAACGTATAACGTATAACGTATAACGTAGAACGTATAACGTATAACGTATAACGTATAACTTTTAACGTTAAACATATAACGTATAACGTATAACGTATAACGTATAACGTATAACGTATAACGTATAACGTATAACGTATAACGTATAACGTATAACGTATAACGTATAACGTATAACGTATAACGTATAACGTACAACGTATAACGTATAACGTATAACGTACAACGTACAAAGTATAACGTATAACGTATAATGTTAAACGTATAACCTATAACGTACAACGTATAACGTTTAGACGTATAACGTATAACGTATAACGTATAACGTATAACGTATAACGTATAACGTATAACGTATAACGTATAACGTATAACGTATAACGTATAACGTATAACGTATAACGTATAACGTATAACGTATAACGTATAACGTATAACGTATAACGTATAACGTATAACGTATAACGTATAACGTATAACGTATAACGTATAACGTATAACGTATAACGTATAACGTATAACGTATAACGTATAACGTATAACGTATAACGTATAACGTATAACGTATAACGTATAACGTATAACGTATAACGTATAACGTATAACGTATAACGTATAACGTATAACGTATAACGTATAACGTATAACGTATAACGTATAACGTATAACGTATAACGTATAACGTATAACGTATAACGTATAACGTATAACGTATAACGTATAACGTATAACGTATAACGTATAACGTATAACGTATAACGTATAACGTATAACGTATAACGTATAACGTATAACGTATAACGTATAACGTATAACGTATAACGTATAACGTATAACGTATAACGTATAACGTATAACGTATAACGTATAACGTATAACGTATAACGTATAACGTATAACGTATAACGTATAACGTATAACGTATAACGTATAACGTATAACGTATAACGTATAACGTATAACGTATAACGTATAACGTATAACGTATAACGTATAACGTATAACGTATAACGTATAACGTATAACGTATAACGTATAACGTATAACGTATAACGTATAACGTACAACGTACAACGTACAACGTACAACGTACAACGTACAACGTATAACGTGTAACGTTAAACGTATAACGTATAAAATATAACGTTAAACATGTAACGTATAACGTATAACGTATATCCTATAACGTTAAACGTATAACGTATAACGTATAACTTTTAACGTTAAACATATAACGTATAACGTATAACGTTAAACATATAACGTATAACGTATAACGTATAACGTATAACGAATAACGTATAACGTATAACGTATAACGTATAACGTATAACGTATAACGTATAACGTATAACGTATAACGTATAACGTATAACGTATAACGTATAACGTACAACGTACAACGTATAACGTATAACGTATAACGTATAACGTATAACGTATAACGTATAACGTACAACGTACAACGTACAACGTACAACGTACAACGTATAACGTGTAACGTTAAACGTATAACGTATAACGTATAACGTATAACGCTAAACATATAACGTATAACGTATAACGTATAATGTATAACGTATAATGTACAACGTACAACGTATAACGTATAACGTATAACGTATAACGTATAACGTATAACGTATAACGTATAACGTATAACGTATAACGTATAACGTATAACGTATAACGTATAACGTATAACGTATAACGTATAACGTATAACGTATAACGTATAACGTATAACGTACAACGTACAACGTACAACGTACAACGTACAACGTATAACGTGTAACGTTAAACGTATAACGTATAAAATATAACGTTAAACATGTAACGTATAACGTATAACGTATAACGTATAACGTATAACGTATAACGTATAACGTATAACGTATAACGTATAACGTATAACGTATAACGTATAACGTATAACGTATAACGTATAACGTATAACGTATAACGTATAACGTATAACGTATAACGTATAACGTATAACGTATAACGTATAACGTACAACGTACAACGTACAACGTACAACGTACAACGTATAACGTGTAACGTTAAACGTATAACGTATAACGTATAACGTATAACGCTAAACATATAACGTATAACGTATAACGTATAATGTATAACGTATAATGTACAACGTACAACGTATAACGTATAACGTATAACGTATAACGTATAACGTATAACGTATAACGTATAACGTATAACGTATAACGTATAACGTATAACGTATAACGTATAACGTATAACGTATAACGTATAACGTATAACGTATAACGTATAACGTATAACGTATAACGTATAACGTACAACGTACAACGTACAACGTACAACGTACAACGTATAACGTGTAACGTTAAACGTATAACGTATAAAATATAACGTTAAACATGTAACGTATAACGTATAACGTATAACGTATAACGTACAACGTACAACGTATAACGTACAACGTACAACGTACAACGTACAACGTATAACGTATAACGTATAACGTATAACTTTTAACGTTAAACTTATAACGTATAACGTATAACGTATAACGTATAACGTATAACGTATAACGTATAACGTATAACGTATAACGTATAACGTATAACGTATAACGTATAACGTATAACGTATAACGTATAACGTATAACGTATAACGTATAACGTATAACGTATAACGTATAACGTATAACGTATAACGTATAACGTATAACGTATAACGTATAACGTATAACGTATAACGTATAACGTATAACGTATAACGTATAACGTATAACGTATAACGTATAACGTATAACGTATAACGTATAACGTATAACGTATAACGTATAACGTATAACGTATAACGTATAACGTATAACGTATAACGTATAACGTATAACGTATAACGTATAACGTATAACGTATAACGTATAACGTATAACGTATAACGTATAACGTATAACGTATAACGTATAACGTATAACGTATAACGTATAACGTATAACGTATAACGTATAACGTATAACGTATAACGTATAACGTATAACGTATAACGTATAACGTATAACGTATAACGTATAACGTATAACGTATAACGTATAACGTATAACGTATAACGTATAACGTATAACGTATAACGTATAACGTATAACGTATAACGTATAACGTATAACGTATAACGTATAACGTATAACGTATAACGTATAACGTATAACGTATAACGTATAACGTATAACGTATAACGTATAACGTATAACGTATAACGTATAACGTATAACGTATAACGTATAACGTATAACGTATAACGTATAACGTATAACGTATAACGTATAACGTATAACGTATAACGTATAACGTATAACGTACAACGTACAACGTACAACGTACAACGTACAACGTACAACGTATAACGTGTAACGTTAAACGTATAACGTATAACGTATAACGTATAACGCTAAACATATAACGTATAACGTATAACGTATAATGTATAACGTATAATGTACAACGTACAACGTATAACGTATAACGTATAACGTATAACGTATAACGTATAACGTATAACGTATAACGTATAACGTATAACGTATAACGTATAACGTATAACGTATAACGTATAACGTATAACGTATAACGTATAACGTATAACGTATAACGTATAACGTATAACGTATAACGTATAACGTATAACGTATAACGTATAACGTACAACGTACAACGTACAACGTACAACGTACAACGTATAACGTGTAACGTTAAACGTATAACGTATAAAATATAACGTTAAACATGTAACGTATAACGTATAACGTATAACGTATAACGTACAACGTACAACGTATAACGTACAACGTACAACGTACAACGTATAACGTATAACGTATAACGTATAACTTTTAACGTTAAACATATAACGTATAACGTATAACGTATAACGTATAACGTATAACGTATAACGTAGAACGTATAACGTATAACGTATAACGTATAACGTATAACGTATAACGTATAACATATAACGTATAACGTTAAACATATAACGTATTTACTTATAACGTATAACGTATAACGTGTAACGTTTAACGTATAACGTATAATGTATAATGTATAACGTTAAACGTATAACGTATAACGTACAACGTATAACGTATAACGTTAAACATATAACGTATAACGTATAACGTATAACGTATAACGTATAACGTATAACGTATAACGTATAACGTATAACGTATAACGTATAACGTACAACGTATAACGTATAACGTATAACGTATAACGTATAATGTTAAACGTATAACGTATAACGTATAACGTATAACGTATAACGTATAACGTATAACGTATAACGTATAACGTAGAACGTATAACGTATAACGTATAACGTATAACTTTTAACGTTAAACATATAACGTATAACGTATAACGTATAACGTATAACGTATAACGTATAACGTATAACGTATAACGTATAACGTATAACGTATAACGTATAACGTATAACGTATAACGTATAACGTATAACGTATAACGTACAACGTATAACGTATAACGTATAACGTACAACGTACAAAGTATAACGTATAACGTATAATGTTAAACGTATAACCTATAACGTACAACGTATAACGTTTAGACGTATAACGTATAACGTATAACGTATAACGTATAACGTATAACGTATAACGTATAACGTATAACGTATAACGTATAACGTATAACGTATAACGTATAACGTATAACGTATAACGTATAACGTATAACGTATTACGTATAACGTATAACGTATAACGTATAACGTATAACGTATAACGTATAACGTATAACGTATAACGTATAACGTATAACGTATAACGTATAACGTATAACGTATAACGTATAACGTATAACGTATAACGTATAACGTATAACGTATAACGTATAACGTATAACGTATAACGTATAACGTATAACGTATAACGTATAACGTATAACGTATAACGTATAACGTATAACGTATAACGTATAACGTATAACGTATAACGTATAACGTATAACGTATAACGTATAACGTATAACGTATAACGTATAACGTATAACGTATAACGTATAACGTATAACGTATAACGTATAACGTATAACGTATAACGTATAACGTATAACGTATAACGTATAACGTATAACGTATAACGTATAACGTATAACGTATAACGTATAACGTATAACGTATAACGTATAACGTATAACGTATAACGTATAACGTATAACGTATAACGTATAACGTATAACGTATAACGTATAACGTATAACGTATAACGTATAACGTATAACGTATAACGTATAACGTATAACGTATAACGTATAACGTATAACGTATAACGTATAACGTATAACGTATAACGTATAACGTATAACGTATAACGTATAACGTATAACGTATAACGTATAACGTATAACGTATAACGTATAACGTATAACGTATAACGTATAACGTATAACGTATAACGTATAACGTATAACGTATAACGTATAACGTATAACGTATAACGTATAACGTATAACGTATAACGTATAACGTATAACGTATAACGTATAACGTATAACGTATAACGTATAACGTATAACGTATAACGTACAACGTACAACGTACAACGTACAACGTACAACGTACAACGTACAACGTACAACGTATAACGTGTAACGTTAAACGTATAACGTATAAAATATAACGTTAAACATGTAACGTATAACGTATAACGTATATCCTATAACGTTAAACGTATAACGTATAACGTATAACTTTTAACGTTAAACATATAACGTATAACGTATAACGTTAAACATATAACGTATAACGTATAACGTATAACGTATAACGAATAACGTATAACGTATAACGTATAACGTATAACGTATAACGTATAACGTATAACGTATAACGTATAACGTATAACGTATAACGTATAACGTATAACGTACAACGTACAACGTATAACGTACAACGTACAACGTACAACGTACAACGTATAACGTATAACGTATAACGTATAACGTATAACTTTTAACGTTAAACATATAACGTATAACGTATAACGTATAACGTATAACGTATAACGTATAACGTATAACGTATAACGTATAACGTATAACGTATAACGTATAACGTATAACGTATAACGTATAACGTATAACGTATAACGTATAACGTATAACGTATAACGTATAACGTATAACGTATAACGTATAACGTATAACGTATAACGTATAACGTATAACGTATAACGTATAACGTATAACGTATAACGTATAACGTATAACGTATAACGTATAACGTATAACGTATAACGTATAACGTATAACGTATAACGTATAACGTATAACGTATAACGTATAACGTATAACGTATAACGTATAACGTATAACGTATAACGTATAACGTATAACGTATAACGTATAACGTATAACGTATAACGTATAACGTATAACGTATAACGTATAACGTATAACGTATAACGTATAACGTATAACGTATAACGTATAACGTATAACGTATAACGTATAACGTATAACGTATAACGTATAACGTATAACGTATAACGTATAACGTATAACGTATAACGTATAACGTATAACGTATAACGTATAACGTATAACGTATAACGTATAACGTATAACGTATAACGTATAACGTATAACGTATAACGTATAACGTATAACGTATAACGTATAACGTATAACGTATAACGTATAACGTATAACGTATAACGTATAACGTATAACGTATAACGTATAACGTACAACGTACAACGTACAACGTACAACGTACAACGTACAACGTACAACGTATAACGTGTAACGTTAAACGTATAACGTATAACGTATAACGTATAACGCTAAACATATAACGTATAACGTATAACGTATAATGTATAACGTATAATGTACAACGTACAACGTATAACGTATAACGTATAACGTATAACGTATAACGTATAACGTATAACGTATAACGTATAACGTATAACGTATAACGTATAACGTATAACGTATAACGTATAACGTATAACGTATAACGTATAACGTATAACGTACAACGTACAACGTACAACGTACAACGTACAACGTATAACGTGTAACGTTAAACGTATAACGTATAAAATATAACGTTAAACATGTAACGTATAACGTATAACGTATAACGTATAACGTACAACGTACAACGTATAACGTACAACGTACAACGTACAACGTACAACGTATAACGTATAACGTATAACGTATAACTTTTAACGTTAAACATATAACGTATAACGTATAACGTATAACGTATAACGTATAACGTATAACGTATAACGTAGAACGTATAACGTATAACGTATAACGTATAACGTATAACGTATAACGTATAACATATAACGTATAACGTTAAACATATAACGTATTTACTTATAACGTATAACGTATAACGTGTAACGTTTAACGTATAACGTATAATGTATAATGTATAACGTTAAACGTATAACGTATAACGTACAACGTATAACGTATAACGTTAAACATATAACGTATAACGTATAACGTATAACGTATAACGTAGAACGTATAACGTATAACGTATAACGTATAACTTTTAACGTTAAACATATAACGTATAACGTATAACGTATAACGTATAACGTATAACGTATAACGTATAACGTATAACGTATAACGTATAACGTATAACGTATAACGTATAACGTATAACGTATAACGTATAACGTATAACGTATAACGTATAACGTATAACGTACAACGTATAACGTATAACGTATAACGTACAACGTACAAAGTATAATTTATAACGTATAATGTTAAACGTATAACCTATAACGTACAACGTATAACGTTTAGACGTATAACGTATAACGTATAACGTATAACGTATAACGTATAACGTATAACGTATAACGTATAACGTATAACGTATAACGTATAACGTATAACGTATAACGTATAACGTATAACGTATAACGTATAACGTATAACGTATAACGTATAACGTATAACGTATAACGTATAACGTATAACGTATAACGTATAACGTATAACGTATAACGTATAACGTATAACGTATAACGTATAACGTATAACGTATAACGTATAACGTATAACGTATAACGTATAACGTATAACGTATAACGTATAACGTATAACGTATAACGTATAACGTATAACGTATAACGTATAACGTATAACGTATAACGTATAACGTATAACGTATAACGTATAACGTATAACGTATAACGTATAACGTATAACGTATAACGTATAACGTATAACGTATAACGTATAACGTATAACGTATAACGTATAACGTATAACGTATAACGTATAACGTATAACGTATAACGTATAACGTATAACGTATAACGTATAACGTATAACGTATAACGTATAACGTATAACGTATAACGTATAACGTATAACGTATAACGTATAACGTATAACGTATAACGTATAACGTATAACGTATAACGTATAACGTATAACGTATAACGTATAACGTATAACGTATAACGTATAACGTATAACGTATAACGTATAACGTATAACGTATAACGTATAACGTATAACGTATAACGTATAACGTATAACGTATAACGTATAACGTATAACGTATAACGTATAACGTATAACGTATAACGTATAACGTATAACGTATAACGTATAACGTATAACGTATAACGTATAACGTATAACGTATAACGTATAACGTATAACGTATAACGTATAACGTATAACGTATAACGTATAACGTATAACGTATAACGTATAACGTATAACGTATAACGTATAACGTATAACGTATAACGTATAACGTATAACGTATAACGTATAACGTATAACGTATAACGTATAACGTATAACGTATAACGTATAACGTATAACGTATAACGTATAACGTATAACGTATAACGTATAACGTACAACGTACAACGTACAACGTACAACGTACAACGTACAACGTACATCGTACAACGTATAACGTGTAACGTTAAACGTATAACGTATAAAATATAACGTTAAACATGTAACGTATAACGTATAACGTATATCCTATAACGTTAAACGTATAACGTATAACGTATAACTTTTAACGTTAAACATATAACGTATAACGTATAACGTTAAACATATAACGTATAACGTATAACGTATAACGAATAACGTATAACGTATAACGTATAACGTATAACGTATAACGTATAACGTATAACGTATAACGTATAACGTATAACGTATAACGTATAACGTATAACGTATAACGTATAACGTATAACGTATAACGTATAACGTATTACGTATAACGTATAATGTATAATGTATAACGTTAAACGTATAACGTATAACGTTAAACATATAACGTATAACGTATAACGTATAACGTATAACGTATAACGTATAACGTATAACGTATAACGTATAACGTATAACGTATAACGTATAACGTATAACGTATAACGTATAACGTATAACGTATAACGTACAACGTATAACGTATAACGTATAACGTATAACGTATAACGTATAATGTTAAACGTATAACGTATAACATATAACTTATAACGTATAACGTATAACGTATAACGTATAACGTATAACGTATAACGTATAACGTATAACGTATAACGTATAACGTATAACGTATAACGTATAACGTATAAAGTATAACGTGTAACGTCTAACGTATAATGTATAACGTATAACGTATAACGTATAACGTATAACGTATAACGTACAACGTATAACGTATAACTTATAACGTACAACGTACAAAGTATAACGTATAACGTATAATGTTAAACGTATAACCTATAACGTACAACGTATAACGTTTAGACGTATAACGTATAACGTATAACGTATAACGTATAACGTATAACGTATAACGTATAACGTATAACGTATAACGTATAACGTATAACGTATAACGTATAACGTATAACGTATAACGTATAACGTATAACGTACAACGTATAACGTGTAACGTTAAACGTATAACGTATAACGTATAACGTATAACGCTAAACATATAACGTATAACGTATAACGTATAATGTATAACGTATAATGTACAACGTACAACGTATAACGTATAACGTATAACGTATAACGTATAACGTATAACGTATAACGTATAACGTATAACGTATAACGTATAACGCTAAACATATAACGTATAACGTATAACGTATAATGTATAACGTATAATGTACAACGTACAACGTATAACGTATAACGTATAACGTATAACGTATAACGTATAACGTATAACGTATAACGTATAACGTATAACGTATAACGTATAACGTATAACGTATAACGTATAACGTACAACGTACAACGTACAACGTACAACGTACAACGTATAACGTGTAACGTTAAACGTATAACGTATAACGTATAACGCTAAACATATAACGTATAACGTATAACGTATAATGTATAACGTATAATGTACAACGTACAACGTATAACGTATAACGTATAACGTATAACGTATAACGTATAACGTGTAACGTATAACGTATAACGTATAACGTATAACGTATAACGTATAACGTATAACGTACAACGTATAACGTATAACGTATAACGTACAACGTACAAAGTATAATTTATAACGTATAATGTTAAACGTATAACCTATAACGTACAACGTATAACGTTTAGACGTATAACGTATAACGTATAACGTATAACGTATAACGTATAACGTATAACGTATAACGTATAACGTATAACGTATAACGTATAACGTATAACGTATAACGTATAACGTATAACGTATAACGTATAACGTATAACGTATAACGTATAACGTATAACGTATAACGTATAACGTATAACGTATAACGTATAACGTATAACGTATAACGTATAACGTATAACGTATAACGTATAACGTATAACGTATAACGTATAACGTATAACGTATAACGTATAACGTATAACGTATAACGTATAACGTATAACGTATAACGTATAACGTATAACGTATAACGTATAACGTATAACGTATAACGTATAACGTATAACGTATAACGTATAACGTATAACGTATAACGTATAACGTATAACGTATAACGTATAACGTATAACGTATAACGTATAACGTATAACGTATAACGTATAACGTATAACGTATAACGTATAACGTATAACGTATAACGTATAACGTATAACGTATAACGTATAACGTATAACGTATAACGTATAACGTATAACGTATAACGTATAACGTATAACGTATAACGTATAACGTATAACGTATAACGTATAACGTATAACGTATAACGTATAACGTATAACGTATAACGTATAACGTATAACGTATAACGTATAACGTATAACGTATAACGTATAACGTATAACGTATAACGTATAACGTATAACGTATAACGTATAACGTATAACGTATAACGTATAACGTATAACGTATAACGTATAACGTATAACGTATAACGTATAACGTATAACGTATAACGTATAACGTATAACGTATAACGTATAACGTATAACGTATAACGTATAACGTATAACGTATAACGTATAACGTATAACGTATAACGTATAACGTATAACGTATAACGTATAACGTATAACGTATAACGTATAACGTATAACGTATAACGTATAACGTATAACGTATAACGTATAACGTATAACGTATAACGTATAACGTATAACGTATAACGTATAACGTATAACGTACAACGTACAACGTACAACGTACAACGTACAACGTACAACGTACATCGTACAACGTATAACGTGTAACGTTAAACGTATAACGTATAAAATATAACGTTAAACATGTAACGTATAACGTATAACGTATATCCTATAACGTTAAACGTATAACGTATAACGTATAACTTTTAACGTTAAACATATAACGTATAACGTATAACGTTAAACATATAACGTATAACGTATAACGTATAACGAATAACGTATAACGTATAACGTATAACGTATAACGTATAACGTATAACGTATAACGTATAACGTATAACGTATAACGTATAACGTATAACGTATAACGTATAACGTATAACGTATAACGTATAACGTATAACGTATTACGTATAACGTATAATGTATAATGTATAACGTTAAACGTATAACGTATAACGTTAAACATATAACGTATAACGTATAACGTATAACGTATAACGTATAACGTATAACGTATAACGTATAACGTATAACGTATAACGTATAACGTATAACGTATAACGTATAACGTATAACGTACAACGTATAACGTATAACGTATAACGTATAACGTATAACGTATAATGTTAAACGTATAACGTATAACATATAACTTATAACGTATAACGTATAACGTATAACGTATAACGTATAACGTATAACGTATAACGTATAACGTATAACGTATAACGTATAACGTATAACGTATAACGTATAAAGTATAACGTGTAACGTCTAACGTATAATGTATAACGTATAACGTATAACGTATAACGTATAACGTATAACGTACAACGTATAACGTATAACTTATAACGTACAACGTACAAAGTATAACGTATAACGTATAATGTTAAACGTATAACCTATAACGTACAACGTATAACGTTTAGACGTATAACGTATAACGTATAACGTATAACGTATAACGTATAACGTATAACGTATAACGTATAACGTATAACGTATAACGTATAACGTATAACGTATAACGTATAACGTATAACGTATAACGTATAACGTACAACGTATAACGTGTAACGTTAAACGTATAACGTATAACGTATAACGTATAACGCTAAACATATAACGTATAACGTATAACGTATAATGTATAACGTATAATGTACAACGTACAACGTATAACGTATAACGTATAACGTATAACGTATAACGTATAACGTATAACGTATAACGTATAACGTATAACGTATAACGCTAAACATATAACGTATAACGTATAACGTATAATGTATAACGTATAATGTACAACGTACAACGTATAACGTATAACGTATAACGTATAACGTATAACGTATAACGTATAACGTATAACGTATAACGTATAACGTATAACGTATAACGTATAACGTATAACGTATAACGTACAACGTACAACGTACAACGTACAACGTACAACGTATAACGTGTAACGTTAAACGTATAACGTATAACGTATAACGCTAAACATATAACGTATAACGTATAACGTATAATGTATAACGTATAATGTACAACGTAC
This sequence comes from Lasioglossum morio, assembly GCA_916610235.2. Classification (NCBI taxonomy): domain Eukaryota; kingdom Metazoa; phylum Arthropoda; class Insecta; order Hymenoptera; family Halictidae; genus Lasioglossum; species Lasioglossum morio. The sequence goes on from CAKAJA020000355.1 coordinate 22,869, forward strand.
AACGTATAACGTATAACGTATAACGTATAACGTATAACGTATAACGTATAACGTATAACGTATAACGTATAACGTATAACGTATAACGTATAACGTATAACGTATAACGTATAACGTATAACGTATAACGTATAACGTATAACGTATAACGCTAAACATATAACGTATAACGTATAACGTATAACGTACAACGTACAACGTATAACGTACAACGTACAACGTACAACGTACAACGTATAACGTATAACGTATAACGTATAACTTTTAACGTTAAACATATAACGTATAACGTATAACGTATAACGTATAACGTATAACGTATAACGTAGAACGTATAACGTATAACGTATAACGTATAACGTATAACGTATAACATATAACGTATAACGTTAAACATATAACGTATTTACTTATAACGTATAACGTATAACGTGTAACGTTTAACGTATAACGTATAATGTATAATGTATAACGTTAAACGTATAACGTATAACGTACAACGTATAACGTATAACGTTAAACATATAACGTATAACGTATAACGTATAACGTATAACGTATAACGTATAACGTATAACGTATAACGTATAACGTATAACGTATAACGTACAACGTATAACGTATAACGTATAACGTATAACGTATAATGTTAAACGTATAACGTATAACGTATAACGTATAACGTATAACGTATAACGTATAACGTATAACGTATAACGTATAACGTAGAACGTATAACGTATAACGTATAACGTATAACTTTTAACGTTAAACATATAACGTATAACGTATAACGTATAACGTATAACGTATAACGTATAACGTATAACGTATAACGTATAACGTATAACGTATAACGTATAACGTATAACGTATAACGTATAACGTATAACGTACAACGTATAACGTATAACGTATAACGTACAACGTACAAAGTATAACGTATAACGTATAATGTTAAACGTATAACCTATAACGTACAACGTATAACGTTTAGACGTATAACGTATAACGTATAACGTATAACGTATAACGTATAACGTATAACGTATAACGTATAACGTATAACGTATAACGTATAACGTATAACGTATAACGTATAACGTATAACGTATAACGTATAACGTATAACGTATAACGTATAACGTATAACGTACAACGTATAACGTATAACGTATAACGTATAGCGTATAACGTATAACGTATAACGTATAACGTATAACGTATAACGTATAACGTATAACGTATAACGTATAACGTATAACGTATAACGTATAACGTATAACGTATAACGTATAACGTATAACGTATAACGTATAACGTATAACGTATAACGTATAACGTATAACGTATAACGTATAACGTATAACGTATATCGTATAACGTATAACGTATAACGTATAACGTACAACGTATAACGTATAACGTATAACGTATAACGTATAACGTATAACGTATAACGTATAACGTATAACGTATAACGTATAACGTATAACGTATAACGTATAACGTATAACGTATAACGTATAACGTATAACGTATAACGTATAACGTATAACGTATAACGTATAACGTACAACGTACAACGTATAACGTACAACGTACAACGTACAACGTACAACGTATAACGTATAACGTATAACGTATAACTTTTAACGTTAAACATATAACGTATAACGTATAACGTATAACGTATAACGTATAACGTATAACGTAGAACGTATAACGTATAACGTATAACGTATAACGTATAACGTATAACGTATAACATATAACGTATAACGTTAAACATATAACGTATTTACTTATAACGTATAACGTATAACGTGTAACGTTTAACGTATAACGTATAATGTATAATGTATAACGTTAAACGTATAACGTATAACGTACAACGTATAACGTATAACGTTAAACATATAACGTATAACGTATAACGTATAACGTATAACGTATAACGTATAACGTATAACGTATAACGTATAACGTATAACGTATAACGTATAACGTATAACGTATAACGTACAACGTATAACGTATAACGTATAACGTATAACGTATAATGTTAAACGTATAACGTATAACGTATAACGTATAACGTATAACGTATAACGTATAACGTATAACGTATAACGTATAACGTATAACGTAGAACGTATAACGTATAACGTATAACGTATAACTTTTAACGTTAAACATATAACGTATAACGTATAACGTATAACGTATAACGTATAACGTATAACGTATAACGTATAACGTATAACGTATAACGTATAACGTATAACGTATAACGTATAACGTATAACGTATAACGTACAACGTATAACGTATAACGTATAACGTACAACGTACAAAGTATAACGTATAACGTATAATGTTAAACGTATAACCTATAACGTACAACGTATAACGTTTAGACGTATAACGTATAACGTATAACGTATAACGTATAACGTATAACGTATAACGTATAACGTATAACGTATAACGTATAACGTATAACGTATAACGTATAACGTATAACGTATAACGTATAACGTATAACGTATAACGTATAACGTATAACGTATAACGTATAACGTATAACGTATAACGTATAACGTATAACGTATAACGTATAACGTATAACGTATAACGTATAACGTATAACGTATAACGTATAACGTATAACGTATAACGTATAACGTATAACGTATAACGTATAACGTATAACGTATAACGTATAACGTATAACGTATAACGTATAACGTATAACGTATAACGTATAACGTATAACGTATAACGTATAACGTATAACGTATAACGTATAACGTATAACGTATAACGTATAACGTATAACGTATAACGTATAACGTATAACGTATAACGTATAACGTATAACGTATAACGTATAACGTATAACGTATAACGTATAACGTATAACGTATAACGTATAACGTATAACGTATAACGTATAACGTATAACGTATAACGTATAACGTATAACGTATAACGTATAACGTATAACGTATAACGTATAACGTATAACGTATAACGTATAACGTATAACGTATAACGTATAACGTATAACGTATAACGTATAACGTATAACGTATAACGTATAACGTATAACGTATAACGTATAACGTATAACGTATAACGTATAACGTATAACGTATAACGTATAACGTATAACGTATAACGTATAACGTATAACGTATAACGTATAACGTATAACGTATAACGTATAACGTATAACGTATAACGTATAACGTATAACGTATAACGTATAACGTATAACGTATAACGTATAACGTATAACGTATAACGTATAACGTATAACGAATAACGTATAACGTATAACGTATAACGTATAACGTAGAACGTATAACGTATAACGTATAACGTATAACTTTTAACGTTAAACATATAACGTATAACGTATAATGTATAACGTATAACGTATAACGTATAACGTATAACGTATAACGTATAACGTATAACGTATAACGTATAACGTATAACGTATAACGTATAACGTATAACGTATAACGTATAACGTATAACGTATAACGTATAACGTATAACGTATAACGTATAACGTATAACGTATAACGTATAACGTATAACGTATAACGTATAACGTATAACGTATAACGTATAACGTACAACGTATAACGTATAACTTATAACGTACAACGTACAAAGTATAACGTATAACGTATAATGTTAAACGTATAACCTATAACGTACAACGTATAACGTTTAGACGTATAACGTATAACGTATAACGTATAACGTATAACGTATAACGTATAACGTATAACGTATAACGTATAACGTATAACGTATAACGTATAACGTATAACGTATAACGTATAACGTATAACGTATAACGTATAACGTATAACGTATAACGTATAACGTATAACGTATAACGTATAACGTATAACGTATAACGTATAACGTATAACGTATAACGTATAACGTATAACGTATAACGTATAACGTATAACGTATAACGTATAACGTATAACGTATAACGTATAACGTATAACGTATAACGTATAACGTATAACGTATAACGTATAACGTATAACGTATAACGTATAACGTATAACGTATAACGTATAACGTATAACGTATAACGTATAACGTATAACGTATAACGTATAACGTATAACGTATAACGTATAACGTATAACGTATAACGTATAACGTATAACGTATAACGTATAACGTACAACGTATAACGTATAACTTATAACGTACAACGTACAAAGTATAACGTATAACGTATAATGTTAAACGTATAACCTATAACGTACAACGTATAACGTTTAGACGTATAACGTATAACGTATAACGTATAACGTATAACGTATAACGTATAACGTATAACGTATAACGTATAACGTATAACGTATAACGTATAACGTATAACGTATAACGTATAACGTATAACGTATAACGTATAACGTATAACGTATAACGTATAACGTATAACGTATAACGTATAACGTATAACGTATAACGTATAACGTATAACGTATAACGTATAACGTATAACGTATAACGTATAACGTATAACGTATAACGTATAACGTATAACGTAACTAACGTATAACGTATAACGTATAACGTATAACGTATAACGTATAACGTATAACGTATAACGTATAACGTATAACGTATAACGTATAACGTATAACGTATAACGTATAACGTATAACGTATAACGTATAACGTATAACGTATAACGTATAACGTATAACGTATAACGTATAACGTATAACGTATAACGTATAACGTATAACGTATAACGTATAACGTATAACGTATAACGTATAACGTATAACGTATAACGTATAACGTATAACGTATAACGTATAACGTATAACGTATAACGTATAACGTATAACGTATAACGTATAACGTATAACGTATAACGTATAACGTATAACGTATAACGTATAACGTATAACGTATAACGTATAACGTATAACGTATAACGTATAACGTATAACGTATAACGTACAACGTATAACGTATAACGTATAACGTATAACGTATAATGTTAAACGTATAACGTATAACGTATAACGTATAACGTATAACGTATAACGTATAACGTATAACGTATAACGTATAACGTATAACGTAGAACGTATAACGTATAACGTATAACGTATAACTTTTAACGTTAAACATATAACGTATAACGTATAACGTATAACGTATAACGTATAACGTATAACGTATAACGTATAACGTATAACGTATAACGTATAACGTATAACGTATAACGTATAACGTATAACGTATAACGTACAACGTATAACGTATAACGTATAACGTACAACGTACAAAGTATAACGTATAACGTATAATGTTAAACGTATAACGTATAACGTATAACGTATAACGTATAACGTATAACGTATAACGTATAACGTATAACGTATAACGTATAACGTATAACGTATAACGTATAACGTATAACGTGTAACGTTAAACGTATAACGTATAAAATATAACGTTAAACATGTAACGTATAACGTATATCCTATAACGTTAAACGTATAACGTATAACGTATAACTTTTAACGTTAAACATATAACGTATAACGTATAACGTTAAACATATAACGTATAACGTATAACGTATAACGTATAACGAATAACGTATAACGTATAACGTATAACGTATAACGTAGAACGTATAACGTATAACGTATAACGTATAACTTTTAACGTTAAACATATAACGTATAACGTATAATGTATAACGTATAACGTATAACGTATAACGTATAACGTATAACGTATAACGTATAACGTATAACGTATAACGTATAACGTATAACGTATAACGTATAACGTATAACGTATAACGTATAACGTATAACGTATAACGTATAACGTATAACGTATAACGTATAACGTATAACGTATAACGTATAACGTATAACGTATAACGTATAACGTATAACGTATAACGTATAACGTATAACGTATAACGTATAACGTATAACGTATAACGTATAACGTATAACGTATAACGTATAACGTATAACGTATAACGTATAACGTATAACGTATAACGTATAACGTATAACGTATAACGTATAACGTATAACGTATAACGTATAACGTATAACGTATAACGTATAACGTATAACGTATAACGTATAACGTATAACGTATAACGTATAACGTATAACGTATAACGTATAACGTATAACGTATAACGTATAACGTATAACGTATAACGTATAACGTATAACGTATAACGTATAACGTATAACGTATAACGTATAACGTATAACGTACAACGTATAACGTATAACGTATAACGTATAACGTATAATGTTAAACGTATAACGTATAACGTATAACGTATAACGTATAACGTATAACGTATAACGTATAACGTATAACGTATAACGTAGAACGTATAACGTATAACGTATAACGTATAACTTTTAACGTTAAACATATAACGTATAACGTATAACGTATAACGTATAACGTATAACGTATAACGTATAACGTATAACGTATAACGTATAACGTATAACGTATAACGTATAACGTATAACGTATAACGTATAACGTACAACGTATAACGTATAACGTATAACGTACAACGTACAAAGTATAACGTATAACGTATAATGTTAAACGTATAACCTATAACGTACAACGTATAACGTTTAGACGTATAACGTATAACGTATAACGTATAACGTATAACGTATAACGTATAACGTATAACGTATAACGTATAACGTATAACGTATAACGTATAACGTATAACGTATAACGTATAACGTATAACGTATAACGTATAACGTATAACGTATAACGTATAACGTATAACGTATAACGTATAACGTATAACGTATAACGTATAACGTATAACGTATAACGTATAACGTATAACGTATAACGTATAACGTATAACGTATAACGTATAAACGTATAACGTATAACGTATAACGTATAACGTATAACGTATAACGTATAACGTATAACGTATAACGTATAACGTATAACGTATAACGTATAACGTATAACGTATAACGTATAACGTATAACGTATAACGTATAACGTATAACGTATAACGTATAACGTATAACGTATAACGTATAACGTATAACGTATAACGTATAACGTATAACGTATAACGTATAACGTATAACGTATAACGTATAACGTATAACGTATAACGTATAACGTATAACGTATAACGTATAACGTATAACGTATAACGTATAACGTATAACGTATAACGTATAACGTATAACGTATAACGTATAACGTATAACGTATAACGTATAACGTATAACGTATAACGTATAACGTATAACGTATAACGTATAACGTATAACGTATAACGTATAACGTATAACGTATAACGTATAACGTATAACGTATAACGTATAACGTATAACGTATAACGTATACGTATAACGTATAACGTATAACGTATAACGTATAACGTATAACGTATAACGTATAACGTATAACGTATAACGTATAACGTATAACGTATAACGTATAACGTATAACGTATAACGTATAACGTATAACGTATAACGTATAACGTATAACGTATAACGTATAACGTATAACGTATAACGTATAACGTATAACGTATAACGTATAACGTATAACGTATAACGTATAACGTATAACGTATAACGTATAACGTATAACGTATAACGTATAACGTATAACGTATAACGTATAACGTATAACGTATAACGTATAACGTATAACGTATAACGTATAACGTATAACGTATAACGTATAACGTATAACGTATAACGTATAACGTATAACGTATAACGTATAACGTATAACGTATAACGTATAACGTATAACGTATAACGTATAACGTATAACGTATAACGTATAACGTATAACGTATAACGTATAACGTATAACGTATAACGTATAACGTACAACGTACAACGTACAACGTACAACGTACAACGTATAACGTGTAACGTTAAACGTATAACGTATAAAATATAACGTTAAACATGTAACGTATAACGTATAACGTATATCCTATAACGTTAAACGTATAACGTATAACGTATAACTTTTAACGTTAAACATATAACGTATAACGTATAACGTTAAACATATAACGTATAACGTATAACGTATAACGTATAACGAATAACGTATAACGTATAACGTATAACGTATAACGTATAACGTATAACGTATAACGTATAACGTATAACGTATAACGTATAACGTATAACGTATAACGTATAACGTATAACGTATAACGTACAACGTACAACGTATAACGTACAACGTACAACGTACAACGTACAACGTATAACGTATAACGTATAACGTATAACTTTTAACGTTAAACATATAACGTATAACGTATAACGTATAACGTATAACGTATAACGTATAACGTATAACGTATAACGTATAACGTATAACGTATAACGTATAACGTATAACGTATAACGTATAACGTATAACGTATAACGTAGAACGTATAACGTATAACGTATAACGTATAACATATAACGTATAACGTTAAACATATAACGTATTTACTTATAACGTATAACGTATAACGTGTAACGTTTAACGTATAACGTAAACGTATAACGTATAACGTACAACGTATAACGTATAACGTTAAACATATAACGTATAACGTATAACGTATAACGTATAACGTATAACGTATAACGTATAACGTATAACGTATAACGTATAACGTACAACGTATAACGTATAACGTATAACGTATAACGTATAATGTTAAACGTATAACGTATAACGTATAACGTATAACGTATAACGTATAACGTATAACGTATAACGTATAACGTATAACGTATAACGTAGAACGTATAACGTATAACGTATAACGTATAACGTTAAACATATAACGTATAACGTATAATGTATAACGTATAACGTATAACGTATAACGTATAACGTATAACGTATAACGTATAACGTATAACGTATAACGTATAACGTATAACGTATAACGTATAACGTACAACGTACAACGTATAACGTACAACGTACAACGTACAACGTACAACGTATAACGTATAACGTATAACGTATAACTTTTAACGTTAAACATATAACGTATAACGTATAACGTATAACGTATAACGTATAACGTATAACGTATAACGTATAACGTATAACGTATAACGTATAACGTATAACGTATAACGTACAACGTATAACGTATAACGTATAACGTACAACGTACAAAGTATAACGTATAACGTATAATGTTAAACGTATAACCTATAACGTACAACGTATAACGTTTAGACGTATAACGTATAAACGTATAACGTATAACGTATAACGTATAACGTATAACGTATAACGTATAACGTATAACGTATAACGTATAACGTATAACGTATAACGTATAACGTATAACGTATAACGTATAAACGTATAACGTATAACGAATAACGTATAACGTATAACGTATAACGTATAACGTATAACGTATAACGTATAACGTATAACGTATAACGTATAACGTATAACGTTAACGTATAACGTATAACGTATAACGTATAACGTATAACGTATAACGTATAACGTATAACGTATAACGTATAACGTATAACGTATAACGTATAACGTATAACGTATAACGTATAACGTATAACGTATAACGTATAACG
>CAKAJA020000356.1:0-44819 GCA_916610235.2 Lasioglossum morio
GTAACGTGTAACGTATAACGTATAACGTATAACGTATAACGTACAACGTACAACGTACAACGTTCAACGTACAACGTAAAACGTACAACTTACAACGTACAACGTACAACGTACAACGTACAACGTAGAACGTATAACGTATAACGTATAACGTATAACGTATAACGTATAACGTATAACGTATAACGTATATCGTATAACGTATAACGTATAACGTATAACGTATAACGTATAACGTATAGCGTATAACGTATAACGTATAACGTATAACGTATTACGTATAACGTATAACGTATAACGTATAACGTATAACGTATAACGAATAACGTATAACGTATAACGTATAACGTATAACGTATAACGTATAACGTATAACGTATAACGTATAACGAATAACGTATAACGTATAACGTATAACGTATATCGTATAACGTATAACGTATAACGTATAACGTATAACGTATAACGTATAACGTATAACGTATAACGTATAACGTATAACGTATAACGTATAACGTATAACGTATAACGTATAACGTATAACGTATAACGTATAACGTATAACGTATAACGTATAACGGATAAAGTATAACGTACAACGTACAACGTAGAACGTATAACGTATAACGTATAACGTATAACGTATAACGTATAACGTATAACGTATAACGTATAACGTATAACGTATAACGTATAACGTATAACGTATAACGTATAACGTATAACGTATGACGTATAACGTATAACGTATAACGTATAACGTATAACGTATAACGTATAACGTACAACGTACAACGTATAACGTACAACGTACAACGTACAACGTACAACGTATAACGTATAACGTATAACGTATAACTTTTAACGTTAAACATATAACGTATAACGTATAACGTATAACGTATAACGTATAACGTATAACGTATAACGTATAACGTATAACGTATAACGTATAACGTATAACGTATAACGTATAACGTATAACGTATAACGTATAACGTATAACGTATAACGTATAACATATAACGTTTAACGTTAAACATATAACGTATTTACTTATAACGTATAACGTATAACGTGTAACGTTTAACGTATAACGTATAATGTATAATGTATAACGTTAAACGTATAACGTATAACGTACAACGTATAACGTATAACGTATAACGTATAACGTATAACGAATAACGTATAACGTATAACGTATAACGTATATCGTATAACGTATAACGTATAATGTATAACGTATAACGAATAACGTATAACGTATAACGTATAACGTATATCGTATAACGTATAACGTATAACGTATAACGTATAACGTATAACGTATAACGTATAACGTATAACGTATAACGTATAACGTATAACGTATAACGTATAACGTATAACGTATAACGTATAACGTATAACGTATAACGTATAACGTATAACGTATAACGTATAACGTATAACGTATAACGTATAACGTATAACGTATAACGTATAACGTATAACGTATAACGTATAACGTATAACGTATAACGTATAACGTATAACGTATAACGTATAACGTATAACGTATAACGTATAACGTATAACGTATAACGTATAACGTATAACGTATAACGTATAACGTATAACGTATAACGTATAACGTATAACGTATAACGTATAACGTATAACATATAACGTATAACGTATAACGTATAACGTATAACGTATAACGTATAACGTATAACGTATAACGTATAACGTATAACGTATAACGTACAACGTATAACGTATAACGTATAACGTATAACGTATAACGTATAACGTACAACGTATAACGTTTAGACGTATAACGTATAATCTATAAAGTATAACGATAAACGTATAACGTATAACGTATAACGTATAACGTATAACGTATAACGTATAACGTATAACGTATAACGTATAACGTATAACGTATAACGTATAACGTATAACGTATAACGTATAACGTATAACGTATAACGTATAACGTATAACGTATAACGTATAACGTATAACGTATAACGTATAACGTATAACGTATAACGTATAACGTATAACGTATAACGTATAACGTATAACGTATAACGTATAACGTATAACGTATAACGTATAACGTATAACGTATAACGTATAACGTATAACGTATAACGTATAACGTATAACGTATAACGTATAACGTATAACGTATAACGTATAACGTATAACGTATAACGTATAACGTATAACGGATAACGTATAACGGATAACGTATAACGTATAACGTATAACGTATAACGTATAACGTATAACGTATAACGTATAACGTATAACGTATAACGTATAACGTATAACGTATAACGTATAACGTATAACGTATAACGTATAACGTATAACGTATAACGTATAACGTATAACGTATAACGTATAACGTATAACGTATAACGTATAACGTATAACGTATAACGTATAACGTATAACGTATAACGTATAACGTATAACGTATAACGTATAACGTATAACGTATAACGTATAACGTATAACGTATAACGTATAACGTATAACGTATAACGTATAACGTATAACGTATAACGTATAACGTATAACGTATAACGTATAACGAATAACGTATAACGTACAACGTATAACGTATAACGTATAACGTATAACGTATAACGTATAATGTTAAACGTATAACGTATAACGTATAACGTATAACGTATAACGTACAACGTATAACGTATAACGTATAACGTATAACTTTTAACGTTAAACATATAACGTATAACGTCTAACGTATAACGTATAACGTATAACGTATAACGTATAACGTATAACGTATAACGTTAAACGTATAACGTATAACGTATAAAGTATAACGTGTAACGTCTAACGTATAACGTATAACGTATAACGTATAACGTATAACGTACAACGTATAACGTATAACGTATAACGTACAACGTACAAAGTATAACGTATAACGTATAATGTTAAACGTATAACCTATAACGTACAACGTATAACGTTTAGACGTATAACGTATAACGTATAACGTATAACGTATAACGTATAACGTATAACGTATAACGTATAACGTATAACGTATAACGTATAACGTATAACGTATAACGTATAACGTATAACGTATAACGTATAACGTATAACGTATAACGTATAACGTATAACGTATAACGTATAACGTATAACGTATAACGTATAACGTATAACGTATAACGTATAACGTATAACGTATAACGTATAACGTATAACGTATAACGTATAACGTACAACGTACAACGTATAACGTACAACGTACAACGTACAACGTACAACGTATAACGTATAACGTATAACGTATAACGTATAACGTATAACGTATAACGTATAACGTATAACGTATAACGTATAACGTATAACGTATAACGTATAGCGTATAACGTATAACGTATAACGTATAACGTATAACGTATAACGTATAACGTATAACGTATAACGTATAACGTATAACGTATAACGTATAACGTATAACGTATAATGTTAAACGTATAACGTATAACGTATAACGTATATCGTATAACGTATAACGTATAATGTATAACGTATAACGTATAACGTATAACGCATAACGTATAACGTATAACGTATAATGTTAAACGTATAACCTATAACGTACAACGTATAACGTTTAGACGTATAACGTATAATCTATAATGTATAACGATAAACGTATAACGTATAACGTATAACGTATAACGTATAACGTATAACGTATAACGTATAACGTATAACGTATAACGTATAACGTATAACGTATAACGTATAACGTATAACGTATAACGTATAACGTATAACGTATAACGTATAACGTATAACGTATAACGTATAACGGATAACGTATAACGTATAACGTATAACGTATAACGTATAACGTATAACGTATAACGTATAACGTATAACGTATAACGTATAACGTATAACGTATAACGTATAACGTATAACGTATAACGTATAACGTATAACGTATAACGTATAACGTATAACGTATAACGTATAACGTATAACGTATAACGTATAACGTATAACGTATAACGTATAACGTATAACGTATAACGTATAACGTATAACGTATAACGTATAACGTATAACGTATAACGTATAACGTATAACGTATAACGTATAACGTATAACGTATAACGTATAACGTATAACGTATAACGTATAACGTATAACGTATAACGTATAACGTATAACGTATAACGTATAACGTATAACGTATAACGAATAACGTATAACGTACAACGTATAACGTATAACGTATAACGTATAACGTATAACGTATAATGTTAAACGTATAACGTATAACGTATAACGTATAACGTATAACGTACAACGTATAACGTATAACGTATAACGTATAACTTTTAACGTTAAACATATAACGTATAACGTCTAACGTATAACGTATAACGTATAACGTATAACGTATAACGTATAACGTATAACGTTAAACGTATAACGTATAACGTATAAAGTATAACGTGTAACGTCTAACGTATAACGTATAACGTATAACGTATAACGTATAACGTACAACGTATAACGTATAACGTATAACGTACAACGTACAAAGTATAACGTATAACGTATAATGTTAAACGTATAACCTATAACGTACAACGTATAACGTTTAGACGTATAACGTATAACGTATAACGTATAACGTATAACGTATAACGTATAACGTATAACGTATAACGTATAACGTATAACGTATAACGTATAACGTATAACGTATAACGTATAACGTATAACGTATAACGTATAACGTATAACGTACAACGTACAACGTATAACGTACAACGTACAACGTACAACGTACAACGTATAACGTATAACGTATAACGTATAACGTATAACGTATAACGTATAACGTATAACGTATAACGTATAACGTATAACGTATAACATATAACGTATAGCGTATAACGTATAACGTATAACGTATAACGTATAACGTATAACGTATAACGTATAACGTATAACGTATAACGTATAACGTATAATGTTAAACGTATAACGTATAACGTATAACGTATATCGTATAACGTATAACGTATAATGTATAACGTATAACGTATAACGTATAACGCATAACGTATAACGTATAACGTATAATGTTAAACGTATAACCTATAACGTACAACGTATAACGTTTAGACGTATAACGTATAATCTACAATGTATAACGATAAACGTATAACGTATAACGTATAACGTATAACGTATAACGTATAACGTATAACGTATAACGTATAACGTATAACGTATAACGTATAACGTATAACGTATAACGTATAACGTATAACGTATAACGTATAACGTATAACGTATAACGTATAACGTATAACGTATAACGTATAACGTATAACGTATAACGTATAACGTATAACGTATAACGTATAACGTATAACGTATAACGTATAACGTATAACGTATAACGTATAACGTATAACGTATAACGTATAACGTATAACGTATAACGTATAACGTATAACGTATAACGTATAACGTATAACGTATAACGTATAACGTATAACGTATAACGTATAACGTATAACGTATAACGTATAACGTATAACGTATAACGTATAACGTATAACGTATAACGTATAACGTATAACGTATAACGTATAACGTATAACGTATAACGTATAACGTATAACGTATAACGTATAACGTATAACGTATAACGTATAACGTATAACGTATAACGTATAACGTATAACGTATAACGTATAACGTATAACGTATAACGTATAACGTATAACGTATAACGTATAACGTATAACGTATAACGTATAACGTATAACGTATAACGTATAACGTATAACGTATAACGTATAACGTATAACGTATAACGTATAACGTATAACGTATAACGTATAACGTATAACGTATAACGTATAACGTATAACGTATAACGTATAACGTATAACGTATAACGTATAACGAATAACGTATAACGTACAACGTATAACGTATAACGTATAACGTATAACGTATAACGTATAATGTTAAACGTATAACGTATAACGTATAACGTATAACGTATAACGTATAACGTATAACGTACAACGTATAACGTATAACGTATAACGTATAACTTTTAACGTTAAACATATAACGTATAACGTCTAACGTATAACGTATAACGTATAACGTATAACGTATAACGTATAACGTATAACGTATAACGTATAACGTATAACGTATAACGTATAACGTATAACGTATAACGTATAACGTATAACGTATAACGTATAACGTATAACGTATAACGTATAACGTATAACGCATAACGTATAACGTATAACGTATAACGTGTAACGTGTAACGTGTAACGTGTAACGTATAACGTATAACGTATAACGTATAACGTACAACGTACAACGTACAACGTTCAACGTACAACGTAAAACGTACAACTTACAACGTACAACGTACAACGTACAACGTACAACGTAGAACGTATAACGTATAACGTATAACGTATAACGTATAACGTATAACGTATAACGTATAACGTATATCGTATAACGTATAACGTATAACGTATAACGTATAACGTATAACGTATAGCGTATAACGTATAACGTATAACGTATAACGTATTACGTATAACGTATAACGTATAACGTATAACGTATAACGTATAACGAATAACGTATAACGTATAACGTATAACGTATAACGTATAACGTATAACGTATAACGTATAACGTATAACGAATAACGTATAACGTATAACGTATAACGTATATCGTATAACGTATAACGTATAACGTATAACGTATAACGTATAACGTATAACGTATAACGTATAACGTATAACGTATAACGTATAACGTATAACGTATAACGTATAACGTATAACGTATAACGTATAACGTATAACGTATAACGTATAACGTATAACGGATAAAGTATAACGTACAACGTACAACGTAGAACGTATAACGTATAACGTATAACGTATAACGTATAACGTATAACGTATAACGTATAACGTATAACGTATAACGTATAACGTATAACGTATAACGTATAACGTATAACGTATAACGTATGACGTATAACGTATAACGTATAACGTATAACGTATAACGTATAACGTATAACGTACAACGTACAACGTATAACGTACAACGTACAACGTACAACGTACAACGTATAACGTATAACGTATAACGTATAACTTTTAACGTTAAACATATAACGTATAACGTATAACGTATAACGTATAACGTATAACGTATAACGTATAACGTATAACGTATAACGTATAACGTATAACGTATAACGTATAACGTATAACGTATAACGTATAACGTATAACGTATAACGTATAACGTATAACATATAACGTTTAACGTTAAACATATAACGTATTTACTTATAACGTATAACGTATAACGTGTAACGTTTAACGTATAACGTATAATGTATAATGTATAACGTTAAACGTATAACGTATAACGTACAACGTATAACGAATAACGTATAACGTATAACGTATAACGAATAACGTATAACGTATAACGTATAACGTATATCGTATAACGTATAACGTATAATGTATAACGTATAACGAATAACGTATAACGTATAACGTATAACGTATATCGTATAACGTATAACGTATAACGTATAACGTATAACGTATAACGTATAACGTATAACGTATAACGTATAACGTATAACGTATAACGTATAACGTATAACGTATAACGTATAACGTATAACGTATAACGTATAACGTATAACGTATAACGTATAACGTATAACGTATAACGTATAACGTATAACGTATAACGTATAACGTATAACGTATAACGTATAACGTATAACGTATAACGTATAACGTATAACGTATAACGTATAACGTATAACGTATAACGTATAACGTATAACGTATAACGTATAACGTATAACGTATAACGTATAACGTATAACGTATAACGTATAACGTATAACGTATAACGTATAACGTATAACGTATAACATATAACGTATAACGTATAACGTATAACGTATAACGTATAACGTATAACGTATAACGTATAACGTATAACGTATAACGTATAACGTACAACGTATAACGTATAACGTATAACGTATAACGTATAACGTATAACGTACAACGTATAACGTTTAGACGTATAACGTATAATCTATAAAGTATAACGATAAACGTATAACGTATAACGTATAACGTATAACGTATAACGTATAACGTATAACGTATAACGTATAACGTATAACGTATAACGTATAACGTATAACGTATAACGTATAACGTATAACGTATAACGTATAACGTATAACGTATAACGTATAACGTATAACGTATAACGTATAACGTATAACGTATAACGTATAACGTATAACGTATAACGTATAACGTATAACGTATAACGTATAACGTATAACGTATAACGTATAACGTATAACGTATAACGTATAACGTATAACGTATAACGTATAACGTATAACGTATAACGTATAACGTATAACGTATAACGTATAACGTATAACGTATAACGTATAACGTATAACGTATAACGGATAACGTATAACGGATAACGTATAACGTATAACGTATAACGTATAACGTATAACGTATAACGTATAACGTATAACGTATAACGTATAACGTATAACGTATAACGTATAACGTATAACGTATAACGTATAACGTATAACGTATAACGTATAACGTATAACGTATAACGTATAACGTATAACGTATAACGTATAACGTATAACGTATAACGTATAACGTATAACGTATAACGTATAACGTATAACGTATAACGTATAACGTATAACGTATAACGTATAACGTATAACGTATAACGTATAACGTATAACGTATAACGTATAACGTATAACGTATAACGTATAACGTATAACGTATAACGTATAACGTATAACGAATAACGTATAACGTACAACGTATAACGTATAACGTATAACGTATAACGTATAACGTATAATGTTAAACGTATAACGTATAACGTATAACGTATAACGTATAACGTACAACGTATAACGTATAACGTATAACGTATAACTTTTAACGTTAAACATATAACGTATAACGTCTAACGTATAACGTATAACGTATAACGTATAACGTATAACGTATAACGTATAACGTTAAACGTATAACGTATAACGTATAAAGTATAACGTGTAACGTCTAACGTATAACGTATAACGTATAACGTATAACGTATAACGTACAACGTATAACGTATAACGTATAACGTACAACGTACAAAGTATAACGTATAACGTATAATGTTAAACGTATAACCTATAACGTACAACGTATAACGTTTAGACGTATAACGTATAACGTATAACGTATAACGTATAACGTATAACGTATAACGTATAACGTATAACGTATAACGTATAACGTATAACGTATAACGTATAACGTATAACGTATAACGTATAACGTATAACGTATAACGTATAACGTATAACGTATAACGTATAACGTATAACGTATAACGTATAACGTATAACGTATAACGTATAACGTATAACGTATAACGTATAACGTATAACGTATAACGTATAACGTATAACGTACAACGTACAACGTATAACGTACAACGTACAACGTACAACGTACAACGTATAACGTATAACGTATAACGTATAACGTATAACGTATAACGTATAACGTATAACGTATAACGTATAACGTATAACGTATAACGTATAACGTATAGCGTATAACGTATAACGTATAACGTATAACGTATAACGTATAACGTATAACGTATAACGTATAACGTATAACGTATAACGTATAACGTATAACGTATAACGTATAATGTTAAACGTATAACGTATAACGTATAACGTATATCGTATAACGTATAACGTATAATGTATAACGTATAACGTATAACGTATAACGCATAACGTATAACGTATAACGTATAATGTTAAACGTATAACCTATAACGTACAACGTATAACGTTTAGACGTATAACGTATAATCTATAATGTATAACGATAAACGTATAACGTATAACGTATAACGTATAACGTATAACGTATAACGTATAACGTATAACGTATAACGTATAACGTATAACGTATAACGTATAACGTATAACGTATAACGTATAACGTATAACGTATAACGTATAACGTATAACGTATAACGTATAACGTATAACGTATAACGTATAACGTATAACGTATAACGTATAACGTATAACGTATAACGTATAACGTATAACGTATAACGTATAACGTATAACGTATAACGTATAACGTATAACGTATAACGTATAACGTATAACGTATAACGTATAACGTATAACGTATAACGTATAACGTATAACGTATAACGTATAACGTATAACGTATAACGTATAACGTATAACGTATAACGTATAACGTATAACGTATAACGTATAACGTATAACGTATAACGTATAACGTATAACGTATAACGTATAACGTATAACGTATAACGTATAACGTATAACGTATAACGTATAACGTATAACGTATAACGTATAACGTATAACGTATAACGTATAACGTATAACGTATAACGTATAACGTATAACGTATAACGTATAACGTATAACGTATAACGTATAACGTATAACGTATAACGTATAACGTATAACGTATAACGTATAACGTATAACGTATAACGTATAACGTATAACGTATAACGTATAACGTATAACGTATAACGTATAACGTATAACGTATAACGTATAACGTATAACGAATAACGTATAACGTACAACGTATAACGTATAACGTATAACGTATAACGTATAACGTATAATGTTAAACGTATAACGTATAACGTATAACGTATAACGTATAACGTATAACGTATAACGTACAACGTATAACGTATAACGTATAACGTATAACGTATAACGTATAACGTATAACGTATAACGTATAACGTATAACGTATAACGTATAGCGTATAACGTATAACGTATAACGTATAACGTATAACGTATAACGTATAACGTATAACGTATAACGTATAACGTATAACGTATAATGTTAAACGTATAACGTATAACGTATAACGTATATCGTATAACGTATAACGTATAATGTATAACGTATAACGTATAACGTATAACGCATAACGTATAACGTATAACGTATAATGTTAAACGTATAACCTATAACGTACAACGTATAACGTTTAGACGTATAACGTATAATCTATAATGTATAACGATAAACGTATAACGTATAACGTATAACGTATAACGTATAACGTATAACGTATAACGTATAACGTATAACGTATAACGTATAACGTATAACGTATAACGTATAACGTATAACGTACAACGTATAACGTATAACGTATAACGTATAACGTATAACGTATAACGTATAACGTATAACGTATAACGTATAACGTATAACGTATAACGTATAACGTATAACGTATAACGTATAACGTATAACGTATAACGTATAACGTATAACGTATAACGTATAACGTATAACGTATAACGTATAACGTATAACGTATAACGTATAACGTATAACGTATAACGTATAACGTATAACGTATAACGTATAACGTATAACGTATAACGTATAACGTATAACGTATAACGTATAACGTATAACGTATAACGTATAACGTATAACGTATAACGTATAACGTATAACGTATAACGTATAACGTATAACGTATAACGTATAACGTATAACGTATAACGTATAACGTATAACGTATAACGTATAACGTATAACGTATAACGTATAACGTATAACGTATAACGTATAACGTATAACGTATAACGTATAACGTATAACGTATAACGTATAACGTATAACGTATAACGTATAACGTATAACGTATAACGTATAACGTATAACGTATAACGTATAACGTATAACGTATAACGTATAACGTATAACGTATAACGTATAACGTATAACGTATAACGTATAACGTATAACGTATAACGTATAACGAATAACGTATAACGTACAACGTATAACGTATAACGTATAACGTATAACGTATAATGTATAATGTTAAACGTATAACGTATAACGTATAACGTATAACGTATAACGTATAACGTACAACGTATAACGTATAACGTATAACGTATAACTTTTAACGTTAAACATATAACGTATAACGTCTAACGTATAACGTATAACGTATAACGTATAACGTATAACGTATAACGTATAACGTATAACGTATAACGTATAACGTATAACGTATAACGTATAACGTATAACGTATAACGTATAACATATAACGTATAACGTATAACGTATAACGTATAACGCATAACGTATAACGTATAACGTATAACGTGTAACGTGTAACGTGTAACGTGTAACGTATAACGTATAACGTATAACGTATAACGTACAACGTACAACGTACAACGTTCAACGTACAACGTACAACGTACAACTTACAACGTACAACGTACAACGTACAACGTACAACGTAGAACGTATAACGTATAACGTATAACGTATAACGTATAACGTATAACGTATAACGTATAACGTATATCGTATAACGTACAACGTACAACGTATAACGTATAACGTATAACGTATAACTTTTAACGTTAAACATATAACGTATAACGTATAACGTATAACGTATAACGTATAACGTATAACGTATAACGTATAACGTATAACGTATAACGTATAACGTATAACGTATAACGTATAACGTATAACGTATAACGTATAACGTATAACGTATAACGTATAACATATAACGTTTAACGTTAAACATATAACGTATTTACTTATAACGTATAACGTATAACGTGTAACGTTTAACGTATAACGTATAATGTATAATGTATAACGTTAAACGTATAACGTATAACGTACAACGTATAACGTATAACGTATAACGTATAACGTATAACGAATAACGTATAACGTATAACGTATAACGTATATCGTATAACGTATAACGTATAATGTATAACGTATAACGAATAACGTATAACGTATAACGTATAACGTATATCGTATAACGTATAACGTATAACGTATAACGTATAACGTATAACGTATAACGTATAACGTATAACGTATAACGTATAACGTATAACGTATAACGTATAACGTATAACGTATAACGTATAACGTATAACGTATAACGTATAACGTATAACGTATAACGTATAACGTATAACGTATAACGTATAACGTATAACGTATAACGTATAACGTATAACGTATAACGTATAACGTATAACGTATAACGTATAACGTATAACGTATAACGTATAACGTATAACGTATAACGTATAACGTATAACGTATAACGTATAACGTATAACGTATAACGTATAACGTATAACGTATAACGTATAACGTATAACGTATAACGTATAACGTATAACGTATAACGTATAACGTATAACGTATAACGTATAACGTATAACGTATAACATATAACGTATAACGTATAACGTATAACGTATAACGTATAACGTATAACGTATAACGTACAACGTATAACGTATAACGTATAACGTATAACGTATAACGTATAATGTTAAACGTATAACGTATAACGTATAACGTATAACGAATAACGTATAACGTATAACGTATAACGTATAACGTATAACGTATAACGTATAACGTATAACGTATAACGTATAACGTATAACGTATAACGTATAACGTATAACGTATAACGTATAACGTATAACGTATAACGTATAACGTATAACGTATAACGTATAACGTATAACGTATAACGTATAACGTATAACGTATAACGTATAACGTATAACGTATAACGTATAACGTATAACGTATAACGTATAACGTATAACGTATAACGTATAACGTATAACGTATAACGTATAACGTATAACGTATAACGTATAACGTATAACGTATAACGTATAACGTATAACGTATAACGTATAACGTATAACGTATAACGTATAACGTATAACGTATAACGTATAACGTATAACGTATAACGTATAACGTATAACGTATAACGTATAACGTATAACGTATAACGTATAACGTATAACGTATAACGTATAACGTATAAGTATAACGTATAACGTATAACGTACAACGTATAACGTATAACGTATAACGTATAACGTATAACGTATAACGTATAACGTATAACGTATAACGTATAACGTATAACGTATAACGTATAACGTATAATGTTAAACGTATAACGTATAACGTATAACGTATATCGTATAACGTATAACGTATAATGTATAACGTATAACGTATAACGTATAACGCATAACGTATAACGTATAACGTATAATGTTAAACGTATAACCTATAACGTACAACGTATAACGTTTAGACGTATAACGTATAATCTATAAAGTATAACGATAAACGTATAACGTATAACGTATAACGTATAACGTATAACGTATAACGTATAACGTATAACGTATAACGTATAACGTATAACGTATAACGTATAACGTATAACGTATAACGTATAACGTATAACGTATAACGTATAACGTATAACGTATAACGTATAACGTATAACGTATAACGTATAACGTATAACGTATAACGTATAACGTATAACGTATAACGTATAACGTATAACGTATAACGTATAACGTATAACGTATAACGTATAACGTATAACGTATAACGTATAACGTATAACGTATAACGTATAACGTATAACGTATAACGTATAACGTATAACGTATAACGTATAACGTATAACGTATAACGTATAACGTATAACGGATAACGTATAACGGATAACGTATAACGTATAACGTATAACGTATAACGTATAACGTATAACGTATAACGTATAACGTATAACGTATAACGTATTACGTATAACGTATAACGTATAACGTATAACGTATAACGTATAACGTATAACGTATAACGTATAACGTATAACGTATAACGTATAACGTATAACGTATAACGTATAACGTATAACGTATAACGTATAACGTATAACGTATAACGTATAACGTATAACGTATAACGTATAACGTATAACGTATAACGTATAACGTATAACGTATAACGTATAACGTATAACGTATAACGTATAACGTATAACGTATAACGTATAACGTATAACGTATAACGTATAACGTATAACGTATAACGTATAACGTATAACGTATAACGTATAACGTATAACGAATAACGTATAACGTACAACGTATAACGTATAACGTATAACGTATAACGTATAACGTATAACGTATAACGTATAATGTTAAACGTATAACGTATAACGTATAACGTATAACGTATAACGTACAACGTATAACGTATAACGTATAACGTATAACTTTTAACGTTAAACATATAACGTATAACGTCTAACGTATAACGTATAACGTATAACGTATAACGTATAACGTATAACGTATAACGTTAAACGTATAACGTATAACGTATAAAGTATAACGTGTAACGTCTAACGTATAACGTATAACGTATAACGTATAACGTATAACGTACAACGTATAACGTATAACGTATAACGTACAACGTACAAAGTATAACGTATAACGTATAATGTTAAACGTATAACCTATAACGTACAACGTATAACGTTTAGACGTATAACGTATAACGTATAACGTATAACGTATAACGTATAACGTATAACGTATAACGTATAACGTATAACGTATAACGTATAACGTATAACGTATAACGTATAACGTATAACGTATAACGTATAACGTATAACGTACAACGTACAACGTATAACGTACAACGTACACGTACAACGTACAACGTATAACGTATAACGTATAACGTATAACGTATAACGTATAACGTATAACGTATAACGTATAACGTATAACGTATAACGTATAACGTATAACGTATAGCGTATAACGTATAACGTATAACGTATAACGTATAACGTATAACGTATAACGTATAACGTATAACGTATAACGTATAACGTATAACGTATAATGTTAAACGTATAACGTATAACGTATAACGTATATCGTATAACGTATAACGTATAATGTATAACGTATAACGTATAACGTATAACGCATAACGTATAACGTATAACGTATAATGTTAAACGTATAACCTACAACGTACAACGTATAACGTTTAGACGTATAACGTATAATCTATAATGTATAACGATAAACGTATAACGTATAACGTATAACGTATAACGTATAACGTATAACGTATAACGTATAACGTATAACGTATAACGTATAACGTATAACGTATAACGTATAACGTATAACGTATAACGTATAACGTATAACGTATAACGTATAACGTATAACGTATAACGTATAACGTATAACGTATAACGTATAACGTATAACGTATAACGTATAACGTATAACGTATAACGTATAACGTATAACGTATAACGTATAACGTATAACGTATAACGTATAACGTATAACGTATAACGTATAACGTATAACGTATAACGTATAACGTATAACGTATAACGTATAACGTATAACGTATAACGTATAACGTATAACGTATAACGTATAACGTATAACGTATAACGTATAACGTATAACGTATAACGTATAACGTATAACGTATAACGTATAACGTATAACGTATAACGTATAACGTATAACGTATAACGTATAACGTATAACGTATAACGTATAACGTATAACGTATAACGTATAACGTATAACGTATAACGTATAACGTATAACGTATAACGTATAACGTATAACGTATAACGTATAACGTATAACGTATAACGTATAACGTATAACGTATAACGTATAACGTATAACGTATAACGTATAACGTATAACGTATAACGTATAACGTATAACGTATAACGTATAACGTATAACGTATAACGTATAACGTATAACGTATAACGTATAACGTATAACGTATAACGTATAACGTATAACGAATAACGTATAACGTACAACGTATAACGTATAACGTATAACGTATAACGTATAACGTATAATGTTAAACGTATAACGTATAACGTATAACGTATAACGTATAACGTATAACGTACAACGTATAACGTATAACGTATAACGTATAACTTTTAACGTTAAACATATAACGTATAACGTCTAACGTATAACGTATAACGTATAACGTATAACGTATAACGTATAACGTATAACGTATAACGTATAACGTATAACGTATAACGTATAACGTATAACGTATAACGTATAACGTATAACGTATAACGTATAACGTATAACGTATAACGCATAACGTATAACGTATAACGTATAACGTGTAACGTGTAACGTGTAACGTGTAACGTATAACGTATAACGTATAACGTATAACGTACAACGTACAACGTACAACGTTCAACGTACAACGTACAACGTACAACTTACAACGTACAACGTACAACGTACAACGTACAACGTAGAACGTATAACGTATAACGTATAACGTATAACGTATAACGTATAACGTATAACGTATATCGTATAACGTATAACGTATAACGTATAACGTATAACGTATAACATATAGCTTATAACGTATAACGTATAACGTATAACGTATTACGTATAACGTATAACGTATAACGTATAACGTATAACGTATAACGTATAACGTATAACGTATAACGTATAACGTATAACGTATAACGTATAACGTATAACGTATAACGTATAACGAATAACGTATAACGTATAACGTATAACGTATATCGTATAACGTATAACGTATAACGTATAACGTATAACGTATAACGTATAACGTATAACGTATAACGTATAACGTATAACGTATAACGTATAACGTATAACGTATAACGTATAACGTATAACGTATAACGTATAACGTATAACGTATAACGTATAACGGATAAAGTATAACGTACAACGTACAACGTAGAACGTATAACGTATAACGTATAACGTATAACGTATAACGTATAACGTATAACGTATAACGTATAACGTATAACGTATAACGTATAACGTATAACGTATAACGTATAACGTATAACGTATAACGTATAACGTATAACGTATGACGTATAACGTATAACGTATAACGTATAACGTATAACGTATAACGTACAACGTACAACGTATAACGTACAACGTACAACGTACAACGTACAACGTATAACGTATAACGTATAACGTATAACTTTTAACGTTAAACATATAACGTATAACGTATAACGTATAACGTATAACGTATAACGTAGAACGTATAACGTATAACGTATAACGTATAACGTATAACGTATAACGTATAACGTATAACGTATAACGTATAACGTATAACGTATAACGTATAACGTATAACGTATAACGTATAACGTATAACGTATAACGTATAACGTATAACGTATAACGTATAACGTATAACGTATAACGTATAACGTATAACGAATAACGTATAACGTACAACGTATAACGTATAACGTATAACGTATAACGTATAACGTATAATGTTAAACGTATAACGTATAACGTATAACGTATAACGTATAACGTATAACGTACAACGTATAACGTATAACGTATAACGTATAACTTTTAACGTTAAACATATAACGTATAACGTCTAACGTATAACGTATAACGTATAACGTATAACGTATAACGTATAACGTATAACGTATAACGTATAACGTATAACGTATAACGTATAACGTATAACGTATAACGTATAACGTATAACGTATAACGTATAACGTATAACGTATAACGTATAACGTATAACGTATAACGTATAACGTATAACGTATAACGTATAACGTATAACGTATAACGTATAACGTATAACGTATAACGTATAACGTATAACGTATAACGTATAACGTATAACGTGTAACGTGTAACGTGTAACGTGTAACGTATAACGTATAACGTATAACGTATAACGTACAACGTACAACGTACAACGTTCAACGTACAACGTACAACGTACAACTTACAACGTACAACGTACAACGTACAACGTACAACGTAGAACGTATAACGTATAACGTATAACGTATAACGTATAACGTATAACGTATAACGTATAACGTATATCGTATAACGTATAACGTATAACGTATAACGTATAACGTATAACGTATTATGTATAGCGTATAACGTATAACGTATAACGTATAACGTATAACGTATAACGTATAACGTATAACGTATAACGTATAACGTATAACGTATAACGTATAACGTATAACGTATAACGTATAACGTATAACGTATAACGTATAACGTATAACGTATAACGTATAACGTATAACGTATAACGTATAACGTATAACGTATAACGTATAACGTATAACGTATGACGTATAACGTATAACGTATAACGTATAACGTATAACGTATAACGTACAACGTACAACGTACAACGTATAACGTACA
The DNA here is from genome assembly GCA_916610235.2 of Lasioglossum morio. Lineage (NCBI taxonomy): Eukaryota > Metazoa > Arthropoda > Insecta > Hymenoptera > Halictidae > Lasioglossum > Lasioglossum morio. Next base: position 19,456 of record CAKAJA020000356.1, read on the forward strand.
ACGTACAACGTACAACGTACAACGTATAACGTATAACGTATACCTTTAACGTTAAACATATAACGTATAACGTATAACGTATAACGTATAACGTATAACGTAGAACGTATAACGTATAACGTATAACGTATAACGTATAACGTATAACGTATAACGTATAACGTATAACGTATAACATATAACGTAAAACGTATAACGTATAACGTACAACGTATAACGTATAACGTATAACGTATAACTTTTAACGTTAAACATATAACGTATAACGTATAACGTATAACGAATAACGTATAACGTATAACGTATAACGTATATCGTATAACGTATAACGTATAATGTATAACGTATAACGTATAACGTATAACGTATAACGTATAACGTATAACGTATAACGTATAACGTATAACGTATAACGTATAACGTATAACGTATAACGTATAACGTATAACGTATAACGTATAACGTATAACGTATAACGTATAACGTATAACGTATAACGTATAACGTATAACGTATAACGTATAACGTATAACGTATAACGTATAACGTATAACGTATAACGTATAACGTATAACGTATAACGTATAACGTATAACGTATAACGTATAACGTATAACGTATAACGTATAACGTATAACGTATAACGTATAACGTATAACGTATAACGTATAACGTATAACGTATAACGTACAACGTACAACGTACAACGTACAACGTACAACGTATAACGTGTAACGTTAAACGTATAACGTATAACGTATAACGCTAAACATATAACGTATAACGTATAACGTATAATGTATAACGTATAATGTACAACGTACAACGTATAACGTATAACGTATAACGTATAACGTATAACGTATAACGTTAACGTATAACGTATAACGTATAACGTATAACGTATAACGTATAACGTATAACGTATAACGTATAACGTATAACGTATAACGTATAACGTATAACGTATAACGTATAACGTATAACGTATAACGTATAACGTATAACGTATAACGTATAACGTATAACGTATAACGTATAACGTATAACGTATAACGTATAACGTATAACGTATAACGTATAACGTATAACGTATAACGTATAACGTATAACGTATAACGTATAACGTATAACGTATAACGTATAACGTATAACGTATAACGTATAACGTATAACGTATAACGTATAACGTATAACGTATAACGTATAACGTATAACGTATAACGTATAACGTATAACGTATAACGTATAACGTATAACGTATAACGTATAACGTATAACGTATAACGTATAACGTATAACGTATAACGTATAACGTATAACGTATAACGTATAACGTATAACGTATAACGTATAACGTATAACGTATAACGTATAACGTATAACGTATAACGTATAACGTATAACGTATAACGTATAACGTATAACGTATAACGTATAACGTATAACGTATAACGTATAACGTATAACGTATAACGTATAACGTATAACGTATAACGTATAACGTATAACGTATAACGTATAACGTATAACGTATAACGTATAACGTATAACGTATAACGTATAACGTATAACGTATAACGTATAACGTATAACGTATAACGTATAACGTATAACGTATAACGTATAACGTATAACGTATAACGTATAACGTATAAAGTATAACGTGTAACGTCTAACGTATAACGTATAACGTATAACGTATAACGTATAACGTATAACGTACAACGTATAACGTATAACGTATAACGTACAACGTACAAAGTATAACGTATAACGTATAATGTTAAACGTATAACCTATAACGTACAACGTATAACGTTTAGACGTATAACGTATAACGTATAACGTATAACGTATAACGTATAACGTATAACGTATAACGTATAACGTATAACGTATAACGTATAACGTATAACGTATAACGTATAACGTATAACGTATACCGTATAACGTATAACGTATAACGTATAACGTATAACGTATAACGTATAACGTATAACGTATAACGTATAACGTATAACGTATAACGTATAACGTATAACGTATAACGTATAACGTATAACGTATAACGTATAACGTATAACGTATAACGTATAACGTATAACGTACAACGTACAACGTACAACGTACAACGTACAACGTATAACGTGTAACGTTAAACGTATAACGTATAAAATATAACGTTAAACATGTAACGTATAACGTATAACGTATATCCTATAACGTTAAACGTATAACGTATAACGTATAACTTTTAACGTTAAACATATAACGTATAACGTATAACGTTAAACATATAACGTATAACGTATAACGTATAACGTATAACGTATAACGTATAACGTATAACGAATAACGTATAACGTATAACGTATAACGTATAACGTATAACGTATAACGTATAACGTATAACGTATAACGTATAACGTATAACGTATAACGTACAACGTACAACGTATAACGTACAACGTACAACGTACAACGTACAACGTATAACGTATAACGTATAACTTTTAACGTTAAACATATAACGTATAACGTATAACGTATAACGTATAACGTATAACGTATAACGTATAACGTATAACGTATAACGTATAACGTATAACGTATAACGTATAACGTATAACGTATAACGTATAACGAATAACGTATAACGTATAACGTATAACGTATAACGTATAACGTATAACGTATAACGTATAACGTATAACGTATAACGTATAACGTATAACGTATAACGTATAACGTATAACGTATAACGTATAACGTATAACGTATAACGTATAACGTATAACGTATAACGTATAACGTATAACGTATAACGTATAACGTATAACGTATAACGTATAACGTATAACGTATAACGTATAACGTATAACGTATAACGTATAACGTATAACGTATAACGTATAACGTATAACGTATAACGTATAACGTATAACGTATAACGTATAACGTATAACGTATAACGTATAACGTATAACGTATAACGTATAACGTATAACGTATAACGTATAACGTATAACGTATAACGTATAACGTATAACGAATAACGTATAACGTACAACGTATAACGTATAACGTATAACGTATAACGTATAACGTATAATGTTAAACGTATAACGTATAACGTATAACGTATAACGTATAACGTATAACGTACAACGTATAACGTATAACGTATAACGTATAACTTTTAACGTTAAACATATAACGTATAACGTCTAACGTATAACGTATAACGTATAACGTATAACGTATAACGTATAACGTATAACGTATAACGTATAACGTATAACGTATAACGTATAACGTATAACGTATAACGTATAACGTATAACGTATAACGTATAACGTATAACGTATAACGTATAACGCATAACGTATAACGTATAACGTATAACGTGTAACGTGTAACGTGTAACGTGTAACGTATAACGTATAACGTATAACGTATAACGTACAACGTACAACGTACAACGTTCAACGTACAACGTACAACGTACAACTTACAACGTACAACGTACAACGTACAACGTACAACGTAGAACGTATAACGTATAACGTATAACGTATAACGTATAACGTATAACGTATAACGTATATCGTATAACGTATAACGTATAACGTATAACGTATAACGTATAACGTATAGCGTATAACGTATAACGTATAACGTATAACGTATTACGTATAACGTATAACGTATAACGTATAACGTATAACGTATAACGTATAACGTATAACGTATAACGTATAACGTATAACGTATAACGTATAACGTATAACGTATAACGTATAACGAATAACGTATAACGTATAACGTATAACGTATATCGTATAACGTATAACGTATAACGTATAACGTATAACGTATAACGTATAACGTATAACGTATAACGTATAACGTATAACGTATAACGTATAACGTATAACGTATAACGTATAACGTATAACGTATAACGTATAACGTATAACGGATAAAGTATAACGTACAACGTACAACGTAGAACGTATAACGTATAACGTATAACGTATAACGTATAACGTATAACGTATAACGTATAACGTATAACGTATAACGTATAACGTATAACGTATAACGTATAACGTATAACGTATAACGTATAACGTATAACGTATAACGTATGACGTATAACGTATAACGTATAACGTATAACGTATAACGTATAACGTACAACGTACAACGTATAACGTACAACGTACAACGTACAACGTACAACGTATAACGTATAACGTATAACGTATAACTTTTAACGTTAAACATATAACGTATAACGTATAACGTATAACGTATAACGTATAACGTAGAACGTATAACGTATAACGTATAACGTATAACGTATAACGTATAACGTATAACGTATAACGTATAACGTATAACGTATAACGTATAACGTATAACGTATAACGTATAACGTATAACGTATAACGTATAACGTATAACGTATAACGTATAACGTATAACGTATAACGTATAACGAATAACGTATAACGTACAACGTATAACGTATAACGTATAACGTATAACGTATAACGTATAATGTTAAACGTATAACGTATAACGTATAACGTATAACGTATAACGTATAACGTACAACGTATAACGTATAACGTATAACGTATAACTTTTAACGTTAAACATATAACGTATAACGTCTAACGTATAACGTATAACGTATAACGTATAACGTATAACGTATAACGTATAACGTATAACGTATAACGTATAACGTATAACGTATAACGTATAACGTATAACGTATAACGTATAACGTATAACGTATAACGTATAACGTATAACGTATAACGTATAACGTATAACGTATAACGTATAACGTATAACGTATAACGTATAACGTATAACGTATAACGTATAACGTATAACGTATAACGTATAACGAATAACGTATAACGTATAACGTATAACGTATAACGTATAACGTATAACGTATGACGTATAACGTATAACGTATAACGTATAACGTATAACGTATAACGTACAACGTATAACGTACAACGTACAACGTATAACGTATAACGTATAACGTATACCTTTAACGTTAAACATATAACGTATAACGTATAACGTATAACGTATAACGTAGAACGTATAACGTATAACGTATAACGTATAACGTATAACGTATAACGTATAACGTATAACGTATAACGTATAACATATAACGTAAAACGTATAACGTATAACGTACAACGTATAACGTATAACGTATAACGTATAACTTTTAACGTTAAACATATAACGTATAACGTATAACGTATAACGAATAACGTATAACGTATAACGTATAACGTATATCGTATAACGTATAACGTATAATGTATAACGTATAACGTATAACGTATAACGTATAACGTATAACGTATAACGTATAACGTATAACGTATAACGTATAACGTATAACGTATAACGTATATCGTATAACGTATAACGTATAACGTATAACGTATAACGTATAACGTATAACGTATAACGTATAACGTATAACGTATAACGTATAACGTATAACGTATAACGTATAACGTATAACGTATAACGTATAACGTATAACGTATAACGTATAACGTATAACGTATAACGTATAACGTATAACGTATAACGTATAACGTATAACGTATAACGTATAACGTATAACGTATAACGTATAACGTATAACGTATAACGTACAACGTACAACGTACAACGTACAACGTATAACGTGTAACGTTAAACGTATAACGTATAACGTATAACGCTAAACATATAACGTATAACGTATAACGTATAATGTATAACGTATAATGTACAACGTACAACGTATAACGTATAACGTATAACGTATAACGTATAACGTATAACGTATAACGTATAACGTATAACGTATAACGTATAACGTATAACGTATAACGTATAACGTATAACGTATAACGTATAACGTATAACGTATAACGTATAACGTATAACGTATAACGTATAACGTATAACGTATAACGTATAACGTATAACGTATAACGTATAACGTATAACGTATAACGTATAACGTATAACGTATAACGTATAACGTATAACGTATAACGTATAACGTATAACGTATAACGTATAACGTATAACGTATAACGTATAACGTATAACGTATAACGTATAACGTATAACGTATAACGTATAACGTATAACGTATAACGTATAACGTATAACGTATAACGTATAACGTATAACGTATAACGTATAACGTATAACGTATAACGTATAACGTATAACGTATAACGTATAACGTATAACGTATAACGTATAACGTATAACGTATAACGTATAACGTATAACGTATAACGTATAACGTATAACGTATAACGTATAACGTATAACGTATAACGTATAACGTATAACGTATAACGTATAACGTATAACGTATAACGTATAACGTATAACGTATAACGTATAACGTATAACGTATAACGTATAACGTATAACGTATAACGTATAACGTATAACGTATAACGTATAACGTATAACGTATAACGTATAACGTATAACGTATAACGTATAACGTATAACGTATAACGTATAACGTATAACGTATAACGTATAACGTATAAAGTATAACGTGTAACGTCTAACGTATAACGTATAACGTATAACGTATAACGTATAACGTACAACGTATAACGTATAACGTATAACGTACAACGTACAAAGTATAACGTATAACGTATAATGTTAAACGTATAACCTATAACGTACAACGTATAACGTTTAGACGTATAACGTATAACGTATAACGTATAACGTATAACGTATAACGTATAACGTATAACGTATAACGTATAACGTATAACGTATAACGTATAACGTATAACGTATAACGTATACCGTATAACGTATAACGTATAACGTATAACGTATAACGTATAACGTATAACGTATAACGTATAACGTATAACGTATAACGTATAACGTATAACGTATAACGTATAACGTATAACGTATAACGTATAACGTATAACGTATAACGTATAACGTATAACGTATAACGTACAACGTACAACGTACAACGTACAACGTACAACGTATAACGTGTAACGTTAAACGTATAACGTATAAAATATAACGTTAAACATGTAACGTATAACGTATAACGTATATCCTATAACGTTAAACGTATAACGTATAACGTATAACTTTTAACGTTAAACATATAACGTATAACGTATAACGTTAAACATATAACGTATAACGTATAACGTATAACGTATAACGTATAACGTATAACGAATAACGTATAACGTATAACGTATAACGTATAACGTATAACGTATAACGTATAACGTATAACGTATAACGTATAACGTATAACGTATAACGTACAACGTACAACGTATAACGTACAACGTACAACGTACAACGTACAACGTATAACGTATAACGTATAACTTTTAACGTTAAACATATAACGTATAACGTATAACGTATAACGTATAACGTATAACGTATAACGTATAACGTATAACGTATAACGTATAACGTATAACGTATAACGTATAACGTATAATGTATAACGTATAACGTATAACGTATAACGTATAACGTATAACGTATAACGTATAACGTATAACGTATAACGTATAACGTATAACGTATAACGTATAACGTATAACGTATAACGTATAACGTATAACGTATAACGTATAACGTATAACGTATAACGTATAACGTATAACGTATAACGTATAACGTATAACGTATAACGTATAACGTATAACGTATAACGTATAACGTATAACGTATAACGTACAACGTACAACGTACAACGTACAACGTACTACGTACAACGTATAACGTGTAACGTTAAACGTATAACGTATAAAATATAACGTTAAACATGTAACGTATAACGTATAACGTATATCCTATAACGTTAAACGTATAAGGTATAACGTATAACTTTTAACGTTAAACATATAACGTATAACGTATAACGTTAAACATATAACGTATAACGTATAACGTATAACGTTAAACATATAACGTATAACGTATAACGTATAACGTATAACGTATAACGTATAACGTATAACGAATAACGTATAACGTATAACGTATAACCTATAACGTATAACTTTTAACGTATAACGTATAACGTATAACGTATAACGTATAACGTATAACGTATAACGTACAACGTACAACGTATAACGTACAACGTACAACGTACAACGTACAACGTATAACGTATAACGTATAACGTATAACTTTTAACGTTAAACATATAACGTATAACGTATAACGTATAACGTATAACGTATAACGTATAACGTATAACGTATAACGTATAACGTATAACGTATAACGTATAACGTATAACGTATAACGTATAACGTATAACGTATAACGTATAACGTATAACGTATAACGTATAACGTATAACGTATAACGTATAACGTATAACGTATAACGTATAACGTATAACGTATAACGTATAACGTATAACGTATAACGTATAACGTGTAACGTATAACGTATAACGTACAACGTATAACGTATAACGTATAACGTATAACGTATAACGTATAACGTATAACGTATAACGTATAACGTATAACGTATAACATATAACGTATAACGTACATCGTGTAACGTATAACGTATAATGTATAACGTATAACGTATAACGTATAACATTAACGTATAACGTTAAACATATAACGTATTTACTTATAACGTATAACTTATAACGTGTAACGTTTAACGTATAACGTATAATGTATAATGTATAACGTTAAACGTATAACGTATAACGTTAAACATATAACGTATAACGTTAAACATATAACGTATTTACTTATAACGTATAACGTATAACGTGTAACGTTTAACGTATAACGTATAACGTATAACGTATAACGTATAACGTATAACGTATAACGTATAACGTATAACGTATAACGTATAACGTATAACGTATAACGTATAACGTATAACGTATAACGTATAACGTATAACGTATAACGTATAACGTATAACGTATAACGTATAACGTATAACGTATAACGTATAACGTATAACGTATAACGTATAACGTATAACGTATAACGTATAACGTATAACGTATAACGTATAACGTATAACGTATAACGTATAACGTATAACGTATAACGTATAACGTATAACGTATAACGTATAACGTATAACGTATAACGTATAACGTATAACGTATAACGTATAACGTATAACGTATAACGTATAACGTATAACGTATAACGTATAACGTATAACGTATAACGTATAACGTATAACGTATAACGTATAACGTATAACGTATAACGTATAACGTACAACGTACAACGTACAACGTACAACGTACAACGTATAACGTGTAACGTTAAACGTATAACGTATAACGTATAACGCTAAACATATAACGTATAACGTATAACGTATAATGTATAACGTATAATGTACAACGTACAACGTATAACGTATAACGTATAACGTATAACGTATAACGTATAACGTATAACGTATAACGTATAACGTATAACGTATAACGTATAACGTATAACGTATAACGTATAACGTATAACGTATAACGTATAACGTATAACGTATAACGTATAACGTATAACGTATAACGTATAACGTATAACGTATAACGTATAACGTATAACGTATAACGTATAACGTATAACGTATAACGTATAACGTATAACGTATAACGTACAACGTACAACGTACAACGTACAACGTACAACGTACAACGTACAACGTATAACGTGTAACGTTAAACGTATAACGTATAAAATATAACGTTAAACATGTAACGTATAACGTATAACGTATATCCTATAACGTTAAACGTATAACGTATAACGTATAACTTTTAACGTTAAACATATAACGTATAACGTATAACGTTAAACATATAACGTATAACGTATAACGTATAACGTATAACGAATAACGTATAACGTATAACGTATAACGTATAACGTATAACGTATAACGTATAACGTATAACGTATAACGTATAACGTATAACGTATAACGTATAACGTATAACGTACAACGTACAACGTATAACGTACAACGTACAACGTACAACGTACAACGTATAACGTATAACGTATAACGTATAACTTTTAACGTTAAACATATAACGTATAACGTATAACGTATAACGTATAACGTATAACGTATAACGTATAACGTATAACGTATAACGTATAACGTATAACGTATAACGTATAACGTATAACGTATAACGTATAACGTATAACGTATAACGTATAACGTATAACGTATAACGTATAACGTATAACGTATAACGTATAACGTATAACGTATAACGTATAACGTGTAACGTATAACGTATAACGTATAACGTATAACGTATAACGTATAACGTATAACGTATAACGTATAACGTATAACGTATAACGTATAACGTATAACGTATAACGTATAACGTATAACGTATAACGTATAACGTATAACGTATAACGTATAACGTATAACGTATAACGTATAACGTAGAACGTATAACGTATAACGTATAACGTATAACGTATAACGTATAACATATAACGTATAACGTTAAACATATAACGTATTTACTTATAACGTATAACGTATAACGTGTAACGTTTAACGTATAACGTATAATGTATAATGTATAACGTTAAACGTATAACGTATAACGTACAACGTATAACGTATAACGTTAAACATATAACGTATAACGTATAACGTATAACGTATAACGTATAACGTATAACGTATAACGTATAACGTATAACGTATAACGTATAACGTATAACGTACAACGTATAACGTATAACGTATAACGTATAACGTATAATGTTAAACGTATAACGTATAACGTATAACGTATAACGTATAACGTATAACGTATAACGTATAACGTATAACGTATAACGTATAACGTAGAACGTATAACGTATAACGTATAACGTATAACTTTTAACGTTAAACATATAACGTATAACGTATAATGTATAACGTATAACGTATAACGTATAACGTATAACGTATAACGTATAACGTATAACGTATAACGTATAACGTATAACGTATAACGTATAACGTATAACGTATAACGTATAACGTATAACGTATAACGTATAACGTATAACGTATAACGTATAACGTATAACGTATAACGTATAACGTATAACGTATAACGTATAACGTATAACGTATAACGTATAACGTATAACGTATAACGTATAACGTATAACGTATAACGTATAACGTATAACGTATAACGTATAACGTATAACGTATAACGTATAACGTATAACGTATAACGTATAACGTATAACGTATAACGTATAACGTATAACGTATAACGTATAACGTATAACGTATAACGTATAACGTATAACGTATAACGTATAACGTATAACGTATAACGTATAACGTATAACGTATAACGTATAACGTATAACGTATAACGTATAACGTATAACGTATAACGTATAACGTATAACGTATAACGTATAACGTATAACGTATAACGTATAACGTATAACGTATAACGTATAACGTATAACGTATAACGTATAACGAATAACGTATAACGTATAACGTATAACGTATAACGTATAACGTATAACGTATAACGTATAACGTATAACGTATAACGTATAACGTATAACGTATAAAGTATAACGTGTAACGTCTAACGTATAACGTATAACGTATAACGTATAACGTATAACGTATAACGTATAACGTACAACGTATAACGTATAACTTATAACGTACAACGTACAAAGTATAACGTATAACGTATAATGTTAAACGTATAACCTATAACGTACAACGTATAACGTTTAGACGTATAACGTATAACGTATAACGTATAACGTATAACGTATAACGTATAACGTATAACGTATAACGTATAACGTATAACGTATAACGTATAACGTATAACGTATAACGTATAACGTATAACGTATAACGTATAACGTATAACGTATAACGTATAACGTATAACGTATAACGTATAACGTATAACGTATAACGTATAACGTATAACGTATAACGTATAACGTATAATGTATAACGTATAATGTACAACGTACAACGTATAACGTATAACGTATAACGTATAACGTATAACGTATAACGTATAACGTATAACGTATAACGTATAACGTATAACGTATAACGTATAACGTATAACGTATAACGTATAACGTATAACGTATAACGTATAACGTATAACGTATAACGTATAACGTATAACGTATAACGTATAACGTATAACGTATAACGTATAACGTATAACGTATAACGTATAACGTATAACGTACAACGTACAACGTACAACGTACAACGTACAACGTACAACGTACAACGTATAACGTGTAACGTTAAACGTATAACGTATAAAATATAACGTTAAACATGTAACGTATAACGTATAACGTATATCCTATAACGTTAAACGTATAACGTATAACGTATAACTTTTAACGTTAAACATATAACGTATAACGTATAACGTTAAACATATAACGTATAACGTATAACGTATAACGTATAACGAATAACGTATAACGTATAACGTATAACGTATAACGTATAACGTATAACGTATAACGTATAACGTATAACGTATAACGTATAACGTATAACGTATAACGTATAACGTACAACGTACAACGTATAACGTACAACGTACAACGTACAACGTACAACGTATAACGTATAACGTATAACGTATAACTTTTAACGTTAAACATATAACGTATAACGTATAACGTATAACGTATAACGTATAACGTATAACGTATAACGTATAACGTATAACGTATAACGTATAACGTATAACGTATAACGTATAACGTATAACGTATAACGTATAACGTATAACGTATAACGTATAACGTATAACGTATAACGTATAACGTATAACGTATAACGTATAACGTATAACGTATAACGTATAACGTATAACGTATAACGTATAACGTGTAACGTATAACGTATAACGTATAACGTATAACGTATAACGTATAACGTATAACGTATAACGTATAACGTATAACGTATAACGTATAACGTATAACGTATAACGTATAACGTATAACGTATAACGTATAACGTATAACGTATAACGTATAACGTATAACGTATAACGTATAACGTATAACGTATAACGTATAACGTATAACGTATAACGTAGAACGTATAACGTATAACGTATAACGTATAACGTATAACGTATAACATATAACGTATAACGTTAAACATATAACGTATTTACTTATAACGTATAACGTATAACGTGTAACGTTTAACGTATAACGTATAATGTATAATGTATAACGTTAAACGTATAACGTATAACGTACAACGTATAACGTATAACGTTAAACATATAACGTATAACGTATAACGTATAACGTATAACGTATAACGTATAACGTATAACGTATAACGTATAACGTATAACGTATAACGTATAACGTACAACGTATAACGTATAACGTATAACGTATAACGTATAATGTTAAACGTATAACGTATAACGTATAACGTATAACGTATAACGTATAACGTATAACGTATAACGTATAACGTATAACGTAGAACGTATAACGTATAACGTATAACGTATAACGTATAACTTTTAACGTTAAACATATAACGTATAACGTATAATGTATAACGTATAACGTATAACGTATAACGTATAACGTATAACGTATAACGTATAACGTATAACGTATAACGTATAACGTATAACGTATAACGTATAACGTAAAACGTATAACGTATAACGTATAACGTATAACGTATAACGTATAACGTATAACGTATAACGTATAACGTATAACGTATAACGTATAACGTATAACGTATAACGTATAACGTATAACGTATAACGTATAACGTATAACGTATAACGTATAACGTATAACGTATAACGTATAACGTATAACGTATAACGTATAACGTATAACGTATAACGTATAACGTATAACGTATAACGTATAACGTATAACGTATAACGTATAACGTATAACGTATAACGTATAACGTATAACGTATAACGTATAACGTATAACGTATAACGTATAACGTATAACGTATAACGTATAACGTATAACGTATAACGTATAACGTATAACGTATAACGTATAACGTATAACGTATAACGTATAACGTATAACGTATAACGTATAACGTATAACGTATAACGTATAACGAATAACGTATAACGTATAACGTATAACGTATAACGTATAACGTATAACGTATAACGTATAACGTATAACGTATAACGTATAACGTATAACGTATAACGTATAACGTATAACGTATAACGTATAACGTATAACGTATAACGTATAACGTATAACGTACAACGTATAACGTATAACGTATAACGTATAACGTATAACGTATAATGTTAAACGTATAACGTATAACATATAACTTATAACGTATAACGTATAACGTATAACGTATAACGTATAACGTATAACGTATAACGTATAACGTATAACGTATAACGTATAACGTATAACGTATAACGTATAACGTATAACGTATAAAGTATAACGTGTAACGTCTAACGTATAACGTATAACGTATAACGTATAACGTATAACGTATAACGTATAACGTACAACGTATAACGTATAACTTATAACGTACAACGTACAAAGTATAACGTATAACGTATAATGTTAAACGTATAACCTATAACGTACAACGTATAACGTTTAGACGTATAACGTATAACGTATAACGTATAACGTATAACGTACAACGTATAACGTGTAACGTTAAACGTATAACGTATAAAATATAACGTTAAACATGTAACGTATAACGTATAACGTATATCCTATAACGTTAAACGTATAACGTATAAAATATAACGTTAAACATGTAACGTATAACGTATAACGTATATCCTATAACGTTAAACGTATAACGTATAACGTATAACTTTTAACGTTAAACATATAACGTATAACGTATAACGTATAACGTATAACGAATAACGTATAACGTATAACGTATAACGTATAACGTATAACGTATAACGTATAACGTATAACGTATAACGTATAACGTACAACGTACAACGTATAACGTACAACGTACAACGTACAACGTACAACGTATAACGTATAACGTATAACGTATAACGTATAACTTTTAACGTTAAACATATAACGTATAACGTATAACGTATAACGTATAACGTATAACGTATAACGTATAACGTATAACGTATAACGTATAACGTATAACGTATAACGTATAACGTATAACGTATAACGTATAACGTATAACGTATAACGTATAACGTATAACGTATAACGTATAACGTATAACGTATAACGTATAACGTATAACGTATAACGTATAACGTATAACGTACAACGTACAACGTACAACGTACAACGTACAACGTATAACGTGTAACGTTAAACGTATAACGTATAAAATATAACGTTAAACATGTAACGTATAACGTATAACGTATATCCTATAACGTTAAACGTATAACGTATAACGTATAACTTTTAACGTTAAACATATAACGTATAACGTATAACGTTAAACATATAACGTATAACGTATAACGTATAACGTATAACGTATAACGTATAACGAATAACGTATAACGTATAACGTATAACGTATAACGTATAACGTATAACGTATAACGTATAACGTATAACGTATAACGTATAACGTACAACGTACAACGTATAACGTACAACGTACAACGTACAACGTACAACGTATAACGTATAACGTATAACTTTTAACGTTAAACATATAACGTATAACGTATAACGTATAACGTATAACGTATAACGTATAACGTATAACGTATAACGTATAACGTATAACGTATAACGTATAACGTATAACGTATAACGTATAACGTATAACGTATAACGTATAACGTATAACGTATAACGTATAACGTATAACGTATAACGTATAACGTATAACGTATAACGTATAACGTATAACGTATAACGTATAACGTATAACGTATAACGTATAACGTATAACGTATAACGTATAACGTATAACGTATAACGTATAACGTATAACGTATAACGTATAACGTATAACGTATAACGTATAACGTATAACGTATAACGTATAACGTATAACGTATAACGTATAACGTATAACGTATAACGTATAACGTATAACGTATAACGTATAACGTATAACGTATAACGTATAACGTATAACGTATAACGTATAACGTATAACGTATAACGTATAACGTATAACGTATAACGTATAACGTATAACGTATAACGTATAACGTATAACGTATAACGTATAACGTATAACGTATAACGTATAACGTATAACGTACAACGTACAACGTACAACGTACAACGTACTACGTACAACGTATAACGTGTAACGTTAAACGTATAACGTATAAAATATAACGTTAAACATGTAACGTATAACGTATAACGTATATCCTATAACGTTAAACGTATAACGTATAACGTATAACTTTTAACGTTAAACATATAACGTATAACGTATAACGTTAAACATATAACGTATAACGTATAACGTATAACGTATAACGTATAACGTATAACGAATAACGTATAACGTATAACGTATAACCTATAACGTATAACTTTTAACGTATAACGTATAACGTATAACGTATAACGTATAACGTATAACGTATAACGTACAACGTACAACGTATAACGTACAACGTACAACGTACAACGTACAACGTATAACGTATAACGTATAACGTATAACTTTTAACGTTAAACATATAACGTATAACGTATAACGTATAACGTATAACGTATAACGTATCACGTATAACGTATAACGTATAACGTATAACGTATAACGTATAACGTATAACGTAGAACGTATAACGTATAACGTATAACGTATAACGTATAACGTATAACGTATAACATATAACGTATAACGTTAAACATATAACGTATTTACTTATAACGTATAACGTATAACGTATAACGTAGAACGTATAACGTATAACGTATAACGTATAACTTTTAACGTTAAACATATAACGTATAACGTATAACGTATAACGTATAACGTATAACGTATAACGTATAACGTATAACGTATAACGTATAACGTATAACGTATAACGTATAACGTATAACGTATAACGTATAACGTATAACGTATAACGTATAACGTATAACGTATAACGTATAACGTATAACGTATAACGTATAACGTATAACGTATAACGTATAACGTATAACGTATAACGTATAACGTATAACGTATAACGTATAACGTATAACGTATAACGTATAACGTATAACGTATAACGTATAACGTATAACGTATAACGTATAACGTATAACGTATAACGTATAACGTATAACGTATAACGTATAACGTATAACGTATAACGTATAACGTATAACGTATAACGTATAACGTATAACGTATAACGTATAACGTATAACGTATAACGTATAACGTATAACGTATAACGTATAACGTATAACGTATAACGTATAACGTATAACGTATAACGTATAACGTATAACGTATAACGTATAACGTATAACGTATAACGTATAACGTATAACGTATAACGTATAACGTATAACGTATAACGTATAACGTATAACGTATAAAGTATATCGTGTAACGTCTAACGTATAACGTATAACGTATAACGTATAACGTATAACGTATAACGTACAACGTATAACGTATAACGTATAACGTACAACGTACAAAGTATAACGTATAACGTATAATGTTAAACGTATAACCTATAACGTACAACGTATAACGTTTAGACGTATAACGTATAACGTATAACGTATAACGTATAACGTATAACGTATAACGTATAACGTATAACGTATAACGTATAACGTATAACGTATAACGTATAACGTATAACGTATAACGTATAACGTATAACGTATAACGTATAACGTATAACGTATAACGTATAACGTATAACGTATAACGTATAACGTATAACGTATAACGTATAACGTATAACGTATAACGTATAACGTATAACGTATAACGTATAACGTATAACGTATAACGTATAACGTATAACGTATAACGTATAACGTATAACGTATAACGTATAACGTATAACGTATAACGTATAACGTATAACGTATAACGTATAACGTATAACGTATAACGTATAACGTATAACGTATAACGTATAACGTATAACGTATAACGTATAACGTATAACGTATAACGTATAACGTATAACGTATAACGTATAACGTATAACGTATAACGTATAACGTATAACGTATAACGTATAACGTATAACGTATAACGTATAACGTATAACGTATAACGTATAACGTATAACGTATAACGTATAACGTATAACGTATAACGTATAACGTATAACGTATAACGTATAACGTATAACGTATAACGTATAACGTATAACGTATAACGTATAACGTATAACGTATAACGTATAACGTATAACGTATAACGTATAACGTATAACGTATAACGTATAACGTATAACGTATAACGTATAACGTATAACGTATAACGTATAACGTATAACGTATAACGTATAACGTATAACGTATAACGTATAACGTATAACGTATAACGTATAACGTATAACGTATAACGTATAACGTATAACGTATAACGTATAACGTATAACGTATAACGTATAACGTATAACGTATAACGTATAACGTATAACGTATAACGTATAACGTATAACGTATAACGTATAACGTATAACGTATAACGTATAACGTATAACGTACAACGTACAACGTACAACGTACAACGTACAACGTATAACGTGTAACGTTAAACGTATAACGTATAACGTATAACGCTAAACATATAACGTATAACGTATAACGTATAATGTATAACGTATAATGTACAACGTACAACGTATAACGTATAACGTATAACGTATAACGTATAACGTATAACGTATAACGTATAACGTATAACGTATAACGTATAACGTATAACGTATAACGTATAACGTATAACGTATAACGTATAACGTATAACGTATAACGTATAACGTATAACGTATAACGTATAACGTATAACGTATAACGTATAACGTATAACGTATAACGTATAACGTATAACGTATAACGTATAACGTATAACGTATAACGTATAACGTATAACGTATAACGTATAACGTATAACGTATAACGTACAACGTACAACGTACAACGTACAACGTACAACGTACAACGTACAACGTATAACGTGTAACGTTAAACGTATAACGTATAAAATATAACGTTAAACATGTAACGTATAACGTATAACGTATATCCTATAACGTTAAACGTATAACGTATAACGTATAACTTTTAACGTTAAACATATAACGTATAACGTATAACGTTAAACATATAACGTATAACGTATAACGTATAACGTATAACGAATAACGTATAACGTATAACGTATAACGTATAACGTATAACGTATAACGTATAACGTATAACGTATAACGTATAACGTATAACGTATAACGTATAACGTATAACGTATAACGTACAACGTACAACGTATAACGTACAACGTACAACGTACAACGTACAACGTATAACGTATAACGTATAACGTATAACTTTTAAACGTTAAACATATAACGTATAACGTATAACGTATAACGTATAACGTATAACGTATAACGTATAACGTATAACGTATAACGTATAACGTATAACGTATAACGTATAACGTATAACGTATAACGTATAACGTATAACGTATAACGTATAACGTATAACGTATAACGTATAACGTATAACGTATAACGTATAACGTATAACGTATAACGTATAACGTATAACGTATAACGTACAACGTACAACGTACAACGTACAACGTACAACGTATAACGTGTAACGTTAAACGTATAACGTATAACGTATAACGCTAAACATATAACGTATAACGTATAACGTATAATGTATAACGTATAATGTACAACGTACAACGTATAACGTATAACGTATAACGTATAACGTATAACGTATAACGTATAACGTATAACGTATAACGTATAACGTATAACGTATAACGTATAACGTATAACGTATAACGTATAACGTATAACGTATAACGTATAACGTATAACGTATAACGTATAACGTATAACGTATAACGTATAACGTATAACGTATAACGTATAACGTATAACGTATAACGTATAACGTATAACGTATAACGTATAACGTATAACGTACAACGTACAACGTACAACGTACAACGTACAACGTACAACGTACAACGTATAACGTGTAACGTTAAACGTATAACGTATAAAATATAACGTTAAACATGTAACGTATAACGTATAACGTATATCCTATAACGTTAAACGTATAACGTATAACGTATAACTTTTAACGTTAAACATATAACGTATAACGTATAACGTTAAACATATAACGTATAACGTATAACGTATAACGTATAACGAATAACGTATAACGTATAACGTATAACGTATAACGTATAACGTATAACGTATAACGTATAACGTATAACGTATAACGTATAACGTATAACGTATAACGTATAACGTATAACGTACAACGTACAACGTATAACGTACAACGTACAACGTACAACGTACAACGTATAACGTATAACGTATAACGTATAACTTTTAACGTTAAACATATAACGTATAACGTATAACGTATAACGTATAACGTATAACGTATAACGTATAACGTATAACGTATAACGTATAACGTATAACGTATAACGTATAACGTATAACGTATAACGTATAACGTATAACGTATAACGTATAACGTATAACGTATAACGTATAACGTATAACGTATAACGTGTAACGTATAACGTATAACGTATAACGTATAACGTATAACGTATAACGTATAACGTATAACGTATAACGTATAACGTATAACGTATAACGTATAACGTATAACGTATAACGTATAACGTATAACGTATAACGTATAACGTATAACGTATAACGTATAACGTATAACGTATAACGTATAACGTATAACGTATAACGTATAACGTATAACGTATAACGTAGAACGTATAACGTATAACGTATAACGTATAACGTATAACGTATAAACATATAACGTATAACGTTAAACATATAACGTATTTACTTATAACGTATAACGTATAACGTGTAACGTTTAACGTATAACGTATAATGTATAATGTATAACGTTAAACGTATAACGTATAACGTACAACGTATAACGTATAACGTTAAACATATAACGTATAACGTATAACGTATAACGTATAACGTATAACGTATAACGTATAACGTATAACGTATAACGTATAACGTACAACGTATAACGTATAACGTATAACGTATAACGTATAATGTTAAACGTATAACGTATAACGTATAACGTATAACGTATAACGTATAACGTATAACGTATAACGTATAACGTATAACGTATAACGTATAACGTATAACGTATAACGTAGAACGTATAACGTATAACGTATAACGTATAACTTTTAACGTTAAACATATAACGTATAACGTATAATGTATAACGTATAACGTATAACGTATAACGTATAACGTATAACGTATAACGTATAACGTATAACGTATAACGTATAACGTATAACGTATAACGTATAACGTATAACGTATAACGTATAACGTATAACGTATAACGTATAACGTATAACGTATAACGTATAACGTATAACGTATAACGTATAACGTATAACGTATAACGTATAACGTATAACGTATAACGTATAACGTATAACGTATAACGTATAACGTATAACGTATAACGTATAACGTATAACGTATAACGTATAACGTATAACGTATAACGTATAACGTATAACGTATAACGTATAACGTATAACGTATAACGTATAACGTATAACGTATAACGTATAACGTATAACGTATAACGTATAACGTATAACGTATAACGTATAACGTATAACGTATAACGTATAACGTATAACGTATAACGTATAACGTATAACGTATAACGTACAACGTATAACGTATAACGTATAACGTATAACGTATAACGTATAATGTTAAACGTATAACGTATAACATATAACTTATAACGTATAACGTATAACGTATAACGTATAACGTATAACGTATAACGTATAACGTATAACGTATAACGTATAACGTATAACGTATAACGTATAACGTATAACGTATAACGTATAAAGTATAACGTGTAACGTCTAACGTATAACGTATAACGTATAACGTATAACGTATAACGTATAACGTATAACGTACAACGTATAACGTATAACTTATAACGTACAACGTACAAAGTATAACGTATAACGTATAATGTTAAACGTATAACCTATAACGTACAACGTATAACGTTTAGACGTATAACGTATAACGTATAACGTATAACGTATAACGTACAACGTATAACGTGTAACGTTAAACGTATAACGTATAAAATATAACGTTAAACATGTAACGTATAACGTATAACGTATATCCTATAACGTTAAACGTATAACGTATAAAATATAACGTTAAACATGTAACGTATAACGTATAACGTATATCCTATAACGTTAAACGTATAACGTATAACGTATAACTTTTAACGTTAAAACATATAACGTATAACGTATAACGTATAACGTATAACGAATAACGTATAACGTATAACGTATAACGTATAACGTATAACGTATAACGTATAACGTATAACGTATAACGTATAACGTACAACATACAACGTATAACGTACAACGTACAACGTACAACGTACAACGTATAACGTATAACGTATAACGTATAACGTATAACTTTTAACGTTAAACATATAACGTATAACGTATAACGTATAACGTATAACGTATAACGTATAACGTATAACGTATAACGTATAACGTATAACGTATAACGTATAACGTATAACGTATAACGTATAACGTATAACGTATAACGTATAACGTAGAACGTATAACGTATAACGTATAACGTATAACGTATAACGTATAACGTATAACATATAACGTATAACGTTAAACATATAACGTATTTACTTATAACGTATAACGTATAACGTGTAACGTTTAACGTATAACGTATAATGTATAATGTATAACGTTAAACGTATAACGTATAACGTACAACGTATAACGTATAACGTTAAACATATAACGTATAACGTATAACGTATAACGTATAACGTATAACGTATAACGTATAACGTATAACGTATAACGTATAACGTATAACGTATAACGTACAACGTATAACGTATAACGTATAACGTATAACGTATAATGTTAAACGTATAACGTATAACGTATAACGTATAACGTATAACGTATAACGTATAACGTATAACGTATAACGTATAACGTATAACGTATAACGTATAACGTATAACGTATAACGTATAACGTATAACGTATAACGTATAACGTATAACGTATAACGTATAACGTATAACGTGTAACGTATAACGTATAACGTATAACGTATAACGTATAACGTATAACGTATAACGTATAACGTATAACGTATAACGTATAACGTATAACGTATAACGTATAACGTATAACGTATAACGTATAACGTATAACGTATAACGTATAACGTATAACGTATAACGTATAACGTATAACGTATAACGTATAACGTATAACGTATAACGTATAACGTATAACGTATAACGTATAACGTATAACGTATAACGTATAAACGTATAACGTATAACGTATAACGTATAACGTATAACGTATAACGTATAAAGTATATCGTGTAACGTCTAACGTATAACGTATAACGTATAACGTATAACGTATAACGTATAACGTATAACGTACAACGTATAACGTATAACGTATAACGTACAACGTACAAAGTATAACGTATATCCTATAATGTTAAACGTATAACCTATAACGTACAACGTATAACGTTTAGACGTATAACGTATAACGTATAACGTATAACGTATAACGTATAACGTATAACGTATAACGTATAACGTATAACGTATAACGTATAACGTATAACGTATAACGTATAACGTATAACGTATAACGTATAACGTATAACGTATAACGTATAACGTATAACGTATAACGTATAACGTATAACGTATAACGTATAACGTATAACGTATAACGTATAACGTATAACGTATAACGTATAACGTATAACGTATAACGTATAACGTATAACGTATAACGTATAACGTATAACGTATAACGTATAACGTATAACGTATAACGTATAACGTATAACGTATAACGTATAACGTATAACGTATAACGTATAACGTATAACGTATAACGTATAACGTATAACGTATAACGTATAACGTATAACGTATAACGTATAACGTATAACGTATAACGTATAACGTATAACGTATAACGTATAACGTATAACGTATAACGTATAACGTATAACGTATAACGTATAACGTATAACGTATAACGTATAACGTATAACGTATAACGTATAACGTATAACGTATAACGTATAACGTATAACGTATAACGTATAACGTATAACGTATAACGTATAACGTATAACGTATAACGTATAACGTATAACGTATAACGTATAACGTATAACGTATAACGTATAACGTATAACGTATAACGTATAACGTATAACGTATAACGTATAACGTATAACGTATAACGTATAACGTATAACGTATAACGTATAACGTATAACGTATAACGTATAACGTATAACGTATAACGTATAACGTATAACGTATAACGTATAACGTATAACGTATAACGTATAACGTATAACGTATAACGTATAACGTATAACGTATAACGTATAACGTATAACGTATAACGTATAACGTATAACGTATAACGTATAACGTATAACGTATAACGTATAACGTATAACGTACAACGTACAACGTACAACGTACAACGTACAACGTATAACGTGTAACGTTAAACGTATAACGTATAACGTATAACGCTAAACATATAACGTATAACGTATAACGTATAATGTATAACGTATAACGTATAACGTATAATGTATAACGTATAATGTACAACGTACAACGTATAACGTATAACGTATAACGTATAACGTATAACGTATAACGTATAACGTATAACGTATAACGTATAACGTATAACGTATAACGTATAACGTATAACGTATAACGTATAACGTATAACGTATAACGTATAACGTATAACGTATAACGTATAACGTATAACGTATAACGTATAACGTATAACGTATAACGTATAACGTATAACG
>CAKAJA020000357.1:0-42273 GCA_916610235.2 Lasioglossum morio
GTTATACGTTATACGTTATACGTTATACGTTATACGTTATACGTTATACGTTATACGTTATACGTTATACGTTATACGTTATACGTTATACGGTATACGGTATACGTTATACGTTGTACGTTATACGTTATACGTTATACGTTATACGTTATACGATATTCGTTATACGTTATATGTTATACGTTATACGTTATACGCTGTACGTTATACGCTGTACGTTATACGTTATACGTTATACGTTATGCGTTATACGTTGTACGTTATATGTTGTACGTTATATGTTATATGTTGTACGTTATATGTTATACGTTACACGTTGTACAATGTACGTTATACGTTATACGTTATACGTTATACGTTATACGTTATACGTTATACGTTATACGTTATACGTTATACGCTGTACGTTATACGCTGTACGTTATACGTTATACGTTACACGTTATACGTTATACGTTATACGTTATACGTTATACGTTATACGTTATACGTTATACGTTATACGTTATACGTTATACGTTATACGTTATACGTTATACGTTATACGTTATACGTTATACGTTATACGTTATACGTTATACGTTATACGTTATACGTTATACGTTATACGTTATACGTTATACGTTATACGTTATACGTTATACGTTATACGTTATACGTTATACGTTATACGTTATACGTTATACGTTATACGTTATACGTTATACGTTATACGTTATACGTTATACGTTATACGGTATACGGTATACGTTATACGTTACACGTTGTACAATGTACGTTATACGTTATACGTTATACGTTATACGTTATACGTTACACGTTGTACGTTGTACGTTATACGTTATACGTTGTACGTTATACGTTGTATGTTATACGTTATACGCTGTACGTTATACGTTATACGTTATGCGTTATACGTTGTACGTTATATGTTGTACGTTATATGTTATACGTTACACGTTGTACAATGTACGTTATACGTTATACGTTATACGTTATACGTTATACGTTATACGTTATACGTTATACGTTATACGTTATACGCTGTACGTTATACGCTGTACGTTATACGTTATACGTTACACGTTATACGTTATAGGTTATACGCTGTACTTTATACGTTATACGTTATACGTTATACGTTATACGTTATACGTTACACGTTGTACGTTGTACGTTATACGTTATACGTTATACGTTATACGTTATACGTTATACGTTATACGTTATACGTTATACGTTATACGTTATACGTTATACGTTATACGTTATACGTTATACGTTATACGTTATACGTTATACGTTATACGTTATACGTTATACGTTATACGTTATACGTTATACGTTATACGTTATACGTTATACGTTATACGTTATACGTTATACGTTATACGTTATACGTTATACGTTATACGTTATACGTTATACGTTATACGTTATACGTTATACGTTATACGTTATACGTTATACGTTATACGTTGTACGTTATATGTTGTACGTTATATGTTATACGTTACACGTTGTACAATGTACGTTATACGTTATACGTTATACGTTATACGTTATACGTTACACGTTGTACGTTGTACGTTATACGTTATACGTTGTACGTTATACGTTGTATGTTATACGTTATACGCTGTACGTTATACGTTATACGTTATACGTTATGCGTTATACGTTGTACGTTATATGTTGTACGTTATATGTTATACGTTACACGTTGTACAATGTACGTTATACGTTATACGTTATACGTTATACGTTATACGTTATACGTTATACGTTATACGCTGTACGTTATACGCTGTACGTTATACGTTATACGTTACACGTTATACGTTATAGGTTATACGCTGTACGTTATACGTTATACGTTATACGTTATACGTTATACGTTATACGTTACACGTTGTACGT
Source organism: Lasioglossum morio (assembly GCA_916610235.2). Lineage (NCBI taxonomy): Eukaryota > Metazoa > Arthropoda > Insecta > Hymenoptera > Halictidae > Lasioglossum > Lasioglossum morio. The sequence continues at coordinate 1,921 of CAKAJA020000357.1, forward strand.
TGTACGTTATACGTTATACGTTATACGTTATACGTTATACGTTATACGTTATACGTTATACGTTATACGTTATACGTTATACGTTATACGTTATACGTTATACGTTATACGTTATACGTTATACGTTATACGTTATACGTTATACGTTATACGTTATACGTTATACGTTATACGTTATACGTTATACGTTATACGTTATACGTTATACGTTATACGTTATACGTTATACGTTATACGTTATACGTTATACGTTATACGTTATACGTTATACGTTATACGTTATACGTTATACGTTATACGTTATACGTTATACGTTATACGTTATACGTTATACGTTATACGTTATACGTTATACGTTATGCGTTATACGTTGTACGTTATATGTTGTACGTTATATGTTATACGTTACACGTTGTACAATGTACGTTATACGTTATACGTTATACGTTATACGTTATACGTTATACGTTATACGTTATACGTTATACGTTATACGTTACACGTTATACGTTATACGTTATACGTTACACGTTGTACGTTGTACGTTATACGTTGTATGTTATACGTTATACGCTGTACGTTATACGTTATACGTTATACGTTATGCGTTATACGTTGTACGTTATATGTTGTACGTTATGCGTTATACGTTGTACGTTATATGTTGTACGTTATATGTTATACGTTACACGTTGTACAATGTACGTTATACGTTATACGTTATACGTTATACGTTATACGTTATACGTTATACGTTATACGTTATACGTTATACGTTATACGTTATACGTTATACGGTATACGGTATACGTTATACGTTGTACGTTATACGTTATACGTTATACGTTATACGTTATACGTTATACGATATTCGTTATACGTTATATGTTATACGTTATACGTTATACGCTGTACGTTATACGCTGTACGTTATACGTTATACGTTATACGTTGTACGTTATACGCTGTACGTTATACCTTATACGTTATACGCTGTACGTTATACGCTGTACGTTATACGTTATACGTTACACGTTATACGTTATACGTTATACGTTATACGTTACACGTTGTACGTTGTACGTTATACGTTGTACGTTATACGTTATACGCTGTACGTTATACGCTGTACGTTATACGTTACACGATATACGATATACGTTATACGTTATACGTTATACGTTATACGTTACCCGTTGTACGTGGTACGTTATACGTTGTACATTATACGTTGTACGTTATAGGTTATACGCTGTACGTTATACGTTATACGTTACACGTTGTACGTTGTACGTTATACGTTGTACGTTATACGTTATACGTTATACGTTATACGTTATACGTTATAAGTTATACGTTATACGTTATACATTACACGTTGTACGTTATACGTTATACGTTATACGTTATACGTTATACGTTATACGTTATACGATATACGTTATACGTTATACGTTATACGTTATACGTTATACGTTATACGTTATACGTTATACGTTATACGTTATACGTTATACGTTATACGTTATACGCTGTACGTTATACGCTGTACGTTATACGCTGTACGTTATACGCTGTACGTTATACGTTGTACGTTATACGTTATACGTTATACGTTATCCGCTGTACGTTATAAGTTATACGTTATACGTTATACGTTACACGTTGTACGTTATACGTTATACGTTATACGTTATACGTTATACGTTATACGTTATACGTTATACGTTATACGTTATACGTTATACGTTATACGTTATACGTTATACGTTATACGTTATACGTTATACGTTATACGTTATACGTTATACGTTATACGTTATACGTTATACGTTATACGTTATACGTTATACGTTATACGTTATACGTTATACGTTATACGTTATACGTTATACGTTATACGTTATACGTTATACGTTATACGTTATACGTTATACGTTATACGTTATACGTTATACGTTATACGTTATACGTTATACGTTATACGTTATACGTTATACGTTATACGTTATACGTTATACGTTATACGTTATACGTTATACGTTATACGTTATACGTTATACGTTATACGTTATACGTTATACGTTATACGTTATACGTTATACGTTATACGTTATACGTTATACGTTATACGTTATACGTTATACGTTATACGTTATACGTTATACGTTATACGTTATACGTTATACGTTATACGTTATACGTTATACGTTATACGTTATACGTTATACGTTATACGTTATACGTTATACGTTATACGTTATACGTTATACGTTATACGTTATACGTTATACGTTATACGTTATACGTTATACGTTATACGTTATACGTTATACGTTATACGCTGTACGTTATACGTTATACGTTATACGTTATACGTTATACGTTATACGTTATACGCTGTACGTTATACGTTATACGTTATACGTTATACGTTATACGTTATACGTTATACGTTATACGTTATACGTTATACGTTATACGTTATACGTTATACGTTATACGTTATACGTTATACGTTATACGTTATACGTTATACGTTATACGTTATACGTTATACGTTATACGTTATACGTTATACGTTATACGTTATACGTTATACGTTATACGTTATACGTTATACGTTATACGTTATACGTTATACGTTATACGTTATACGTTATACGTTATACGTTATACGTTATACGTTATACGTTATACGTTATACGTTATACGTTATACGTTATACGTTATACGTTATACGTTATACGTTATACGTTATACGTTATACGTTATACGTTATACGTTATACGTTATACGTTATACGTTATACGTTATACGTTATACGTTATACGTTATACGTTATACGTTATACGTTATACGTTATACGTTATACGTTATACGTTATACGTTATACGTTATACGTTATACGTTATACGTTATACGTTATACGTTATACGTTATACGTTATACGTTATACGTTATACGTTATACGTTATACGTTATACGTTATACGTTATACGTTATACGTTATACGTTATACGTTATACGTTATACGTTATACGTTATACGTTATACGTTATACGTTATACGTTATACGTTATACGTTATACGTTATACGTTATACGTTATACGTTATACGTTATACGTTATACGTTATACGTTATACGTTATACGTTATACGTTATACGTTATACGTTATACGTTATACGTTATACGTTATACGTTATACGTTATACGTTATACGTTATACGTTATACGTTATAAGTTATACGTTATACGTTATACGTTACACGTTGTACGTTGTACGTTATACGTTGTACATTATACGTTGTACGTTATACGTTATACGCTGTACGTTATACGTTATACGTTATACGTTATACGCTGTACGTTATAAGTTATACGTTATACGCTGTACGTTATACGTTATACGTTATACGTTATACATTATACGTTATACGTTATACGATATACGTTATACGTTATACGTTATACGTTATACGTTATACGTTATACGTTATACGTTATACGTTATACGTTATACGCTGTACGTTATACGCTGTACGTTATACGCTGTACGTTATACGTTACACGATATACGTTATACGTTATACGTTATACGTTATACGTTATACGTTATACGTTATACGTTATACGTTATACGTTATACGTTATACGTTATACGTTATACGTTATACGTTATACGTTATACGTTATACGTTATACGTTATACGTTATACGTTATACGTTATACGTTATACGTTATACGTTATACGTTATACGTTATACGTTATACGTTATACGTTATACGTTATACGTTATACGTTATACGTTATACGTTATACGTTATACGTTATACGTTATACGTTATACGTTATACGTTATACGTTATACGTTATACGTTATACGTTATACGTTATACGTTATACGTTATACGTTATACGTTATACGTTATACGTTATACGTTATACGTTATACGTTATACGTTATACGTTATACGTTATACGTTATACGTTATACGTTATACGTTATACGTTATACGTTATACGTTATACGTTATACGTTATACGTTATACGTTATACGTTATACGTTATACGTTATACGTTATACGTTATACGTTATACGTTATACGTTATACGTTATACGTTATACGTTATACGTTATACGTTATACGTTATACGTTATACGTTATACGTTATACGTTATACGTTATACGTTATACGTTATACGTTATACGTTATACGTTATACGTTATACGTTATACGTTATACGTTATACGTTATACGTTATACGTTATACGTTATACGTTATACGTTATACGTTATACGTTATACGTTATACGTTATACGTTATACGTTATACGTTATACGTTATACGTTATACGTTATACGTTATACGTTATACGTTATACGTTATACGTTATACGTTATACGTTATACGTTATACGTTATACGTTATACGTTATACGTTATACGTTATACGTTATACGTTATACGTTATACGTTATACGTTATACGTTATACGTTATACGTTATACGTTATACGTTATACGTTATACGTTATACGTTATACGTTATACGTTATACGTTATACGTTATACGTTATACGTTATACGTTATACGTTATACGTTATACGTTATACGTTATACGTTATACGTTATACGTTATACGTTATACGTTATACGTTATACGTTATACGTTATACGTTATACGTTATACGTTATACGTTATACGTTATACGTTATACGTTATACGTTATACGTTATACGTTATACGTTATACGTTATACGTTATACGTTATACGTTATACGTTATACGTTATACGTTATACGTTATACGTTATACGTTATACGTTATACGTTATACGTTATACGTTATACGTTGTACGTTGTACGTTATACGTTGTACGTTATACGTTATACGTTATACGCTGTACGTTATACGCTGTACGTTATACGTTATACGTTATACGTTATACGTTATACGTTATACGTTATACGTTATACGTTATACGTTATACGTTATACGTTATACGTTATACGTTATACGTTATACGTTATACGTTATACGTTATACGTTATACGTTATACGTTATACGTTATACGTTATACGTTATACGTTATACGTTATACGTTATACGTTATACGTTATACGTTATACGTTATACGTTATACGTTATACGTTATACGTTATACGTTATACGTTATACGTTATACGTTATACGCTGTACGTTATACCTTATACGTTATACGCTGTACGTTATACGCTGTACGTTATACGTTATACGTTACACGTTATACGTTATACGTTATACGTTACACGTTGTACGTTGTACGTTATACGTTGTACGTTATACGTTATACGCTGTACGTTATACGCTGTACGTTATACGTTACACGATATACGATATACGTTATACGTTATACGTTATACGTTATACGTTACCCGTTGTACGTGGTACGTTATACGTTGTACATTATACGTTGTACGTTATAGGTTATACGCTGTACGTTATACGTTATACGTTACACGTTGTACGTTGTACGTTATACGTTGTACGTTATACGTTATACGTTATACGTTATACGTTATACGTTATAAGTTATACGTTATACGTTATACATTACACGTTGTACGTTATACGTTATACGTTATACGTTATACGTTATACGCTGTACGTTATACGTTATACGTTGTACGTTATACGCTGTACGTTATACCTTATACGTTATACGCTGTACGTTATACGCTGTACGTTATACGTTATACGTTACACGTTATACGTTATACGTTATACGTTATACGTTACACGTTGTACGTTGTACGTTATACGTTGTACGTTATACGTTATACGCTGTACGTTATACGCTGTACGTTATACGTTACACGATATACGATATACGTTATACGTTATACGTTATACGTTATACGTTACCCGTTGTACGTGGTACGTTATACGTTGTACATTATACGTTGTACGTTATAGGTTATACGCTGTACGTTATACGTTATACGTTACACGTTGTACGTTGTACGTTATACGTTGTACGTTATACGTTATACGTTATACGTTATACGTTATAAGTTATACGTTTTACGTTATACATTACACGTTGTACGTTATACGTTATACGTTATACGTTATGCGTTATACGTTATACGTTATACGATATACGTTATACGTTATACGTTATACGTTATACGTTATACGTTATACGTTATACGTTATACGTTATACGTTATACGTTATACGTTATACGCTGTACGTTATACGCTGTACGTTATACGCTGTACGTTATACGCTGTACGTTATACGTTGTACGTTATACGTTATACGTTATACGTTATCCTCTGTACGTTATAAGTTATACGTTATACGTTATACGTTACACGTTGTACGTTATACGTTATACGTTATACGTTATACGTTATACGTTATACGTTATACGTTATACGTTATACGTTATACGTTATACGTTATACGTTATACGTTATACGTTATACGTTATACGTTATACGTTATACGTTATACGTTATACGTTATACGTTATACGTTATACGTTATACGTTATACGTTATACGTTATACGTTATACGTTATACGTTATACGTTATACGTTATACGTTATACGTTATACGTTATACGTTATACGTTATACGTTATACGTTATACGTTATACGTTATACGTTATACGTTATACGTTATACGTTATACGTTATACGTTATACGTTATACGTTATACGTTATACGTTATACGTTATACGTTATACGTTATACGTTATACGTTATACGTTATACGTTATACGTTATACGTTATACGTTATACGTTATACGTTATACGTTATACGTTATACGTTATACGTTATACGTTATACGTTATACGTTATACGTTATACGTTATACGTTATACGTTATACGTTATACGTTATACGTTATACGTTATACGTTATACGTTATACGTTATACGTTATACGTTATACGTTATACGTTATACGTTATACGTTATACGTTATACGTTATACGTTATACGTTATACGTTATACGTTATACGTTATACGTTATACGTTATACGTTATACGTTATACGTTATACGTTATACGTTATACGTTATACGTTATACGTTATACGTTATACGTTATACGTTATACGTTATACGTTATACGTTATACGTTATACGTTATACGTTATACGTTATACGTTATACGTTATACGTTATACGTTATACGTTATACGTTATACGTTATACGTTATACGTTATACGTTATACGTTATACGTTATACGTTATACGTTATACGTTATACGTTATACGTTATACGTTATACGTTATACGTTATACGTTATACGTTATACGTTATACGTTATACGTTATACGTTATACGTTATACGTTATACGTTATACGTTATACGTTATACGTTATACGTTATACGTTATACGTTATACGTTATACGTTATACGTTATACGTTATACGTTATACGTTATACGTTATACGTTATACGTTATACGTTATACGTTATACGTTATACGTTATACGTTATACGTTATACGTTATACGTTATACGTTATACGTTATACGTTATACGTTATACGTTATACGTTATACGTTATACGTTATACGTTATACGTTATACGTTATACGTTATACGTTATACGTTATACGTTATACGTTATACGTTATACGTTATACGTTATACGTTATACGTTATACGTTATACGTTATACGTTATACGTTATACGTTATACGTTATACGTTATACGTTATACGTTATACGTTATACGTTATACGTTATACGTTATACGTTATACGTTATACGTTATACGTTATACGTTATACGTTATACGTTATACGTTATACGTTATACGTTATACGTTATACGTTATACGTTATACGTTATACGTTATACGTTATACGTTATACGTTATACGTTATACGTTATACGTTATACGTTATACGTTACACGTTATACGTTATACGTTATACGTTACACGTTGTACGTTCTACGTTATACGTTGTACGTTATACGTTATACGCTGTACGTTATACGCTGTACGTTATACGTTACACGATATACGATATACGTTATACGTTATACGTTATACGTTATACGTTACCCGTTGTACGTGGTACGTTATACGTTGTACATTATACGTTGTACGTTATAGGTTATACGCTGTACGTTATACGTTATACGTTACACGTTGTACGTTGTACGTTATACGTTGTACGTTATACGTTATACGTTATACGTTATACGTTATACGTTATAAGTTATACGTTATACGTTATACATTACACGTTGTACGTTATACGTTATACGTTATACGTTATACGTTATACGCTGTACGTTATACGCTGTACGTTATACGTTATACGTCACACGTTATACGTTATACGTTATACGCTGTACGTTATACGCTGTACGTTATACGCTGTACGTTATACGTTATACGTTATACGTTATACGTTACACGTTGTACGTTGTACGTTATACGTTATACGTTGTACGTTATACGTTGTATGTTATACGTTATACGCTGTACGTTATACGTTATACGTTATACGTTATGCGTTATACGTTGTACGTTATATGTTGTACGTTATATGTTATACGTTACACGTTGTACAATGTACGTTATACGTTATACGTTATACGTTATACGTTATACGTTATACGTTATACGTTATACGTTATACGTTATACGTTATACGTTATACGTTATACGTTATACGTTATACGTTATACGTTATACGTTGTACGTTATACGTTATACGTTATACGTTATACGTTATACGATATTCGTTATACGTTATATGTTATACGTTATACGTTATACGCTGTACGTTATACGCTGTACGTTATACGTTATACGTTGTACGTTATACGCTGTACGTTATACCTTATACGTTATAAGCTGTACGTTATACGCTGTACGTTATACGCTGTACGTTATACGTTATACGTTACACGTTATACGTTATACGTTATACGTTACACGTTGTACGTTGTACGTTATACGTTGGACGTTATACGTTATACGCTGTACGTTATACGCTGTACGTTATACGTTACACGATATACGATATACGTTATACGTTATACGTTATACGTTATACGTTACCCGTTGTACGTGGTACGTTATACGTTGTACATTATACGTTGTACGTTATAGGTTATACGCTGTACGTTATACGTTATACGTTACACGTTGTACGTTGTACGTTATACGTTGTACGTTATACGTTATACGTTATACGTTATACGTTATACGTTATAAGTTATACGTTATACGTTATACATTACACGTTGTACGTTATACGTTATACGTTATACGTTATACGTTATACGCTGTACGTTATACGCTGTACGTTATACGTTATACGTTACACGTTATACGTTATACGTTATACGCTGTACGTTATACGCTGTACGTTATACGCTGTACGTTATACGCTGTACGTTATACGTTATACGTTATACGTTGTACGTTATACGCTGTACGTTATACCTTATACGTTATACGCTGTACGTTATACGCTGTACGTTATACGTTATACGTTACACGTTATACGTTATACGTTATACGTTACACGTTGTACGTTGTACGTTATACGTTGTACGTTATACGTTATACGCTGTACGTTATACGCTGTACGTTATACGTTACACGATATACGATATACGTTATACGTTATACGTTATACGTTATACGTTACCCGTTGTACGTGGTACGTTATACGTTGTACATTATACGTTGTACGTTATAGGTTATACGCTGTACGTTATACGTTATACGTTACACGTTGTACGTTGTACGTTATACGTTGTACGTTATACGTTACACGTTGTACGTTGTACGTTATACGTTATACGTTGTACGTTATACGTTGTATGTTATACGTTATACGCTGTACGTTATACGTTATACGTTATACGTTATGCGTTATACGTTGTACGTTATATGTTGTACGTTATATGTTATACGTTACACGTTGTACGTTATACGTTATGCGTTATACGTTGTACGTTATATGTTGTACGTTATATGTTATACGTTACACGTTGTACAATGTACGTTATACGTTATACGTTATACGTTATACGTTATACGTTATACGTTATACGTTATACGTTATACGTTATACGTTATACGTTATACGTTATACGTTATACGGTATACGGTATACGTTATACGTTGTACGTTATACGTTATACGTTATACGTTGTACGTTATACGCTGTACGTTATACCTTATACGTTATACGCTGTACGTTATACGCTGTACGTTATACGTTATACGTTACACGTTATACGTTATACGTTATACGTTACACGTTGTACGTTGTACGTTATACGTTGTACGTTATACGTTATACGCTGTACGTTATACGCTGTACGTTATACGTTACACGATATACGATATACGTTATACGTTATACGTTATACGTTATACGTTACCCGTTGTACGTGGTACGTTATACGTTGTACATTATACGTTGTACGTTATAGGTTATACGCTGTACGTTATACGTTATACGTTACACGTTGTACGTTGTACGTTATACGTTGTACGTTATACGTTATACGTTATACGTTATACGTTATACGTTATAAGTTATACGTTATACGTTATACATTACACGTTGTACGTTATACGTTATACGTTATACGTTATACGTTATACGCTGTACGTTATACGCTGTACGTTATACGTTATACGTTACACGTTATACGTTATACGTTATACGCTGTACGTTATACGCTGTACGTTATACGCTGTACGTTATACGTTATACGTTATACGTTATACGTTACACGTTGTACGTTGTACGTTATACGTTATACGTTGTACGTTATACGTTGTATGTTATACGTTATACGCTGTACGTTATACGTTATACGTTATACGTTATGCGTTATACGTTGTACGTTATATGTTGTACGTTATATGTTATACGTTACACGTTGTACAATGTACGTTATACGTTATACGTTATACGTTATACGTTATACGTTATACGTTATACGTTATACGTTATACGTTATACGTTATACGTTATACGTTATACGTTATACGTTATACGGTATACGGTATACGTTATACGTTGTACGTTATACGTTATACGTTATACGTTATACGTTATACGATATTCGTTATACGTTATATGTTATACGTTATACGTTATACGCTGTACGTTATACGCTGTACGTTATACGTTATACGTTGTACGTTATACGCTGTACGTTATACCTTATACGTTATAAGCTGTACGTTATACGCTGTACGTTATACGCTGTACGTTATACGTTATACGTTACACGTTATACGTTATACGTTATACGTTACACGTTGTACGTTGTACGTTATACGTTGTACGTTATACGTTATACGCTGTACGTTATACGCTGTACGTTATACGTTACACGATATACGATATACGTTATACGTTATACGTTATACGTTATACGTTACCCGTTGTACGTGGTACGTTATACGTTGTACATTATACGTTGTACGTTATAGGTTATACGCTGTACGTTATACGTTATACGTTACACGTTGTACGTTGTACGTTATACGTTGTACGTTATACGTTATACGTTATACGTTATACGTTATACGTTATAAGTTATACGTTATACGTTATACATTACACGTTGTACGTTATACGTTATACATTACACGTTGTACGTTATACGTTATACGTTATACGTTATACGTTATACGTTATACGCTGTACGTTATACGCTGTACGTTATACGTTATACGTTACACGTTATACGTTATACGTTATACGCTGTACGTTATACGCTGTACGTTATACGCTGTACGTTATACGTTATACGTTATACGTTATACGTTATACGTTACACGTTGTACGTTGTACGTTATACGTTATACGTTGTACGTTATACGTTGTATGTTATACGTTATACGCTGTACGTTATACGTTATACGTTATACGTTATGCGTTATACGTTGTACGTTATATGTTGTACGTTATATGTTATACGTTACACGTTGTACAATGTACGTTATACGTTATACGTTATACGTTATACGTTATACGTTATACGTTATACGTTATACGTTATACGTTATACGTTATACGTTATACGTTATACGTTATACGTTATACGTTATACGGTATACGGTATACGTTATACGTTGTACGTTATACGTTATACGTTATACGTTATACGTTATACGATATTCGTTATACGTTATATGTTATACGTTATACGTTATACGCTGTACGTTATACGCTGTACGTTATACGTTATACGTTATACGTTATGCGTTATACGTTGTACGTTATATGTTGTACGTTATATGTTATATGTTGTACGTTATATGTTATACGTTACACGTTGTACAATGTACGTTATACGTTATACGTTATACGTTATACGTTATACGTTATACGTTATACGTTATACGTTATACGTTATACGCTGTACGTTATACGCTGTACGTTATACGTTATACGTTACACGTTATACGTTATACGTTATACGTTATACGTTATACGTTATACGTTATACGTTATACGTTATACGTTATACGTTATACGTTATACGTTATACGTTATACGTTATACGTTATACGTTATACGTTATACGTTATACGTTATACGTTATACGTTATACGTTATACGTTATACGTTATACGTTATACGTTATACGTTATACGTTATACGTTATACGTTATACGTTATACGTTATACGTTATACGTTATACGTTATACGTTATACGTTATACGTTATACGTTATACGTTATACGTTATACGTTATACGTTATACGTTATACGGTATACGGTATACGTTATACGTTACACGTTGTACAATGTACGTTATACGTTATACGTTATACGTTATACGTTATACGTTACACGTTGTACGTTGTACGTTATACGTTATACGTTGTACGTTATACGTTGTATGTTATACGTTATACGCTGTACGTTATACGTTATACGTTATGCGTTATACGTTGTACGTTATATGTTGTACGTTATATGTTATACGTTACACGTTGTACAATGTACGTTATACGTTATACGTTATACGTTATACGTTATACGTTATACGTTATACGTTATACGTTATACGTTATACGCTGTACGTTATACGCTGTACGTTATACGTTATACGTTACACGTTATACGTTATAGGTTATACGCTGTACTTTATACGTTATACGTTATACGTTATACGTTATACGTTACACGTTGTACGTTGTACGTTATACGTTATACGTTATACGTTATACGTTATACGTTATACGTTATACGTTATACGTTATACGTTATACGTTATACGTTATACGTTATACGTTATACGTTATACGTTATACGTTATACGTTATACGTTATACGTTATACGTTATACGTTATACGTTATACGTTATACGTTATACGTTATACGTTATACGTTATACGTTATACGTTATACGTTATACGTTATACGTTATACGTTATACGTTATACGTTATACGTTATACGTTATACGTTATACGTTATACGTTATACGTTATACGTTATACGTTGTACGTTATATGTTGTACGTTATATGTTATACGTTACACGTTGTACAATGTACGTTATACGTTATACGTTATACGTTATACGTTATACGTTACACGTTGTACGTTGTACGTTATACGTTATACGTTGTACGTTATACGTTGTATGTTATACGTTATACGCTGTACGTTATACGTTATACGTTATACGTTATGCGTTATACGTTGTACGTTATATGTTGTACGTTATATGTTATACGTTACACGTTGTACAATGTACGTTATACGTTATACGTTATACGTTATACGTTATACGTTATACGTTATACGTTATACGCTGTACGTTATACGCTGTACGTTATACGTTATACGTTACACGTTATACGTTATAGGTTATACGCTGTACGTTATACGTTATACGTTATACGTTATACGTTATACGTTATACGTTACACGTTGTACGTTGTACGTTATACGTTATACGTTATACGTTATACGTTATACGTTATACGTTATACGTTATACGTTATACGTTATACGTTATACGTTATACGTTATACGTTATACGTTATACGTTATACGTTATACGTTATACGTTATACGTTATACGTTATACGTTATACGTTATACGTTATACGTTATACGTTATACGTTATACGTTATACGTTATACGTTATACGTTATACGTTATACGTTATACGTTATACGTTATACGTTATACGTTATACGTTATACGTTATACGTTATACGTTATACGTTATACGTTATACGTTATACGTTATACGTTATACGTTATACGTTATACGTTATACGTTATACGTTATGCGTTATACGTTGTACGTTATATGTTGTACGTTATATGTTATACGTTACACGTTGTACAATGTACGTTATACGTTATACGTTATACGTTATACGTTATACGTTATACGTTATACGTTATACGTTATACGTTATACGTTACACGTTATACGTTATACGTTATACGTTACACGTTGTACGTTGTACGTTATACGTTGTATGTTATACGTTATACGCTGTACGTTATACGTTATACGTTATACGTTATGCGTTATACGTTGTACGTTATATGTTGTACGTTATGCGTTATACGTTGTACGTTATATGTTGTACGTTATATGTTATACGTTACACGTTGTACAATGTACGTTATACGTTATACGTTATACGTTATACGTTATACGTTATACGTTATACGTTATACGTTATACGTTATACGTTATACGTTATACGTTATACGTTATACGTTATACGGTATACGGTATACGTTATACGTTGTACGTTATACGTTATACGTTATACGTTATACGTTATACGTTATACGATATTCGTTATACGTTATATGTTATACGTTATACGTTATACGCTGTACGTTATACGCTGTACGTTATACGTTATACGTTATACGTTGTACGTTATACGCTGTACGTTATACCTTATACGTTATACGCTGTACGTTATACGCTGTACGTTATACGTTATACGTTACACGTTATACGTTATACGTTATACGTTATACGTTACACGTTGTACGTTGTACGTTATACGTTGTACGTTATACGTTATACGCTGTACGTTATACGCTGTACGTTATACGTTACACGATATACGATATACGTTATACGTTATACGTTATACGTTATACGTTACCCGTTGTACGTGGTACGTTATACGTTGTACATTATACGTTGTACGTTATAGGTTATACGCTGTACGTTATACGTTATACGTTACACGTTGTACGTTGTACGTTATACGTTGTACGTTATACGTTATACGTTATACGTTATACGTTATACGTTATAAGTTATACGTTATACGTTATACATTACACGTTGTACGTTATACGTTATACGTTATACGTTATACGTTATACGTTATACGTTATACGATATACGTTATACGTTATACGTTATACGTTATACGTTATACGTTATACGTTATACGTTATACGTTATACGTTATACGTTATACGCTGTACGTTATACGCTGTACGTTATACGCTGTACGTTATACGCTGTACGTTATACGCTGTACGTTATACGTTGTACGTTATACGTTATACGTTATACGTTATCCGCTGTACGTTATAAGTTATACGTTATACGTTATACGTTACACGTTGTACGTTATACGTTATACGTTATACGTTATACGTTATACGTTATACGTTATACGTTAGACGTTATACGTTATACGTTATACGTTATACGTTATACGTTATACGTTATACGTTATACGTTATACGTTATACGTTATACGTTATACGTTATACGTTATACGTTATACGTTATACGTTATACGTTATACGTTATACGTTATACGTTATACGTTATCTCTATATATAATAAAATCGTGTCTGTCTGTATGTCTGTATGTCTGTATGTCTGTATGTTTGTAACGGCATCACTTGAGAACGGCTAAACGTACAAATGTGCGGTTCGGACCATTAGACGCGGCGTTTCTTGGATTAGGTTTTAGAGTAAAGATCATTCGAAAAAGTCTATTGGTTCAAAAGTTGTGACGTCACAAGTGACACCATCACCACTTTCTCGCCCACTTTTGGGCACGTTTCTGCTTATAACTTTTGATTGAATGGACTTTTTCGAATGCGGTTTTCTCTAAAACCTTTCTGCGAGAGAGAGAAAGAGAGAGAGAGACAGAGAGAGAGGGGGAGAGAGTGAGAGAGGGGGGGGGGAGAGAGGACACATTTCCGCTATAACTTTTGATTGAATGGACTTTTACGAATGCGGTTTTCTCTAAAACATTCCTGAAAGAGAGAAAGAGAGAGAGAGACAGAGAGAGAGGGGGAGAGGGTGAGACAGAGGGGGGTGGGAGAGAGGACACATTTCCGCTATAACTTTTGAATGAATGGACTTTTTCGAATGCGGTTTTCTCCAAAACCTTCCTGAGTGAGAGAGAAAAAGAGAGAGAGATTCAGAGAGACAGGGGGGAGAGAGGGGGGAGAGAGGTTGAGAGAGAGAGGGGGGAGAGGGCACGTTTCTGCTTATAACTTTTGATTGAATGGACTTTTTCGAATGCGGTTTTCTCTAAAACCTTCCTGCGAGAGAGAGAAAGAGAGAGAGTGTCAGAGTGGGGGGGGGGGGTGAGGGAGAGAGAGGGGGGGGAGAGAGGACACATTTCCGCTATAACTTTTGATTGAATGGACTTTTTCGAATGCGGTTTTCTCTAAAACCTTCCTGAGAGAGAGAGAAAGAGAGAGAGAGAGAGTCAGAGAGAGGGGGTGGAGAGAGGGAGAGAGAGGGGGGGAGAGGGCACGTTTCTGCTTATAACTTTTGATTGAATGGACTTTTTCGAATGCGGTTTTCTCTAAAACCTTCCTGAGAGAGAGAAAAAGAGAGAGCGAGAGAGAGAGAGAGAGTCAGAGAGAGAGGGTGGAGAGAGGGAGAGATAGAGGGGGGGAGAGTGGGCACATTTCTGCTTATAACTTTTGATTAAATGGACTTTTTCGAATGCGGTTTTCTCTAAAACCTTCCTGAGAGAGAGAGAAAGAGAGAGAGAGAGTCAGAGAGAGAGAGAGAGAGAGAGAGCAAAAGAGAAAGAGAGTGAGTCAGACAGAGAGAGAGAGAGAGAGCAAAAGAGAGAGAGAGACTGAATCAGACAGAGAGAGAGAGAGAGATAGAATTCACATTCACATTCCAATTGACATTGACATTGACATTGACATTGATATTGACACAGACACTGACACTGACATTGACACTGACACTGACACTGACACTGACACTGACATTGACATTGACATTGACATTGACATTCACATGCACATTCACATTCACATTCACATTCACATTCACATTCACATTGACATTGACATTCACATTCACATTTACGTTGACATTCACATTGACATTCACATTGACATTCACATTGACATTCACATTGACATTCACATTGACATTCACATTGACATTGACATTGACATTGACATTGACATTGACTTGGCATTGACATTGACATTGAGATTAACATTGACATTGACATTGACATTGACATTGACATTGACATTGACATTGACATTGACATTGACATTGACATTGACATTCACATTCACATTCACATTGACATTGACATTGACATTGACATTGACATTCATATTCACATTGACTTTCACATTGACATTCACATTGACATTCACATTGACATTCACATTCACATTGACATTCACATTGACATTGACATTGACATTGACATTGACATTGACATTGTCATTCACATTGACATTGACATTCACATTGACATTCACATTGACATTGACATTGACATTGACATTGACATTGACATTGACATTGACATTGACATTGACACTGACATTGACATTGACATTGACATTGGCATTGACATTGACATTGACATTGACATTGACAATGACATTGACTTGGCATTGACATTGACATTGAGATTGACATTGACATTGACATTGACATTGACATTGACATTGACATTGACATTGACATTTACATTTACATTCACATTCACATTGACATTCACATTGACATTCACATTGACATTCACATTGACATTGACATTGACATTGACATTGACGTTGACGTTGACGTTGACGTTGACGTTGACGTTGACGTTGACGTTGACGTTGACGTTGACGTTGACGTTGACATTGACATTGACATTGACATTGACATTGACATTGACATTGACATTGACATTGACATTCACATTCACATTCACATTGTCATTCACATTCACATTGGCATTGACATTCACATTCACATTGACATTCACATTGACATTCACATTGACATTCACATTGACATTGACATTGACATTGACATTGACATTGACATTGACATTGACATTGACATTGTCATTGACATTGACATTGACATTGACATTGACATTCACATTGACATTCACATTGACATTGACATTGACATTGACATTGACATTGACATTGACATTGACATTGACATTGACACTGACATTGACATTGACATTGACATTGGCATTGACATTGACATTGACATTGACATTGACAATGACATTGACTTGGCATTGACATTGACATTGAGATTGACATTGACATTGACATTGACATTGACATTGACATTGACATTGACATTGACATTTACATTTACATTCACATTCACATTGACATTCACATTGACATTCACATTGACATTGACATTGACATTGACATTGACATTGACATTGACATTGACGTTGACGTTGACGTTGACGTTGACGTTGACGTTGACGTTGACGTTGACGTTGACGTTGACGTTGACGTTGACGTTGACATTGACATTGACATTGACATTGACATTGACATTGACATTGACATTGACATTGACATTCACATTCACATTCACATTGTCATTCACATTCACATTGGCATTGACATTCACATTCACATTGACATTCACATTGACATTCACATTGACATTCACATTGACATTGACATTGACATTGACATTGACATTGACATTGACATTGACATTGTCATTGACATTGACATTGACATTGACATTGACATTGACATTGACATTGACATTGACATTGACATTGACTTTGACATTGACATTGACATTGACATTGACATTGACATTCACATTCACATTCACATTCACATTGACATTCACATTCACATTCACATTGATATTGACATTGGCATTGACATTGGCATTGACATTGACATTGACATTGACATTGACATTGACATTGACATTGACATTGACATTGACATTGACATTGACATTGACATTGACATTGACATTGACATTGACATTGACATTGACATTCACATTCACATTCACATTGATAATCACATTCACATTGACTTTGACATTGACATAGACATTGAGATTGACATTCACATTCACATTCACATTCACATTCACATTCACATTCACATTCCCATTCACATGCACATTGACATTGACATTGACATTGACATTGACATTCACATTTACATTCACATTCACATTCACATTCACATTCACATTCACATTCACATTCACATTCACATTCACATTCACATTCACATTCACATTCACATTCACATTCACATTCACATTGACATTCACATTGACATTGACATTGACATTGACATTGACATTGACATTGACATTGACATTGACATTCACATTCACATTCACATTCACATTGATAATCACATTCACATTGACTTTGACATTGACATAGACATTGAGATTGACATTCACATTCACATTCACATTCACATTCACATTCACATTCACATTCCCATTCACATGCACATTGACATTGACATTGACATTGACATTCACATTCACATTTACATTCACATTCACATTCACATTCACATTCACATTCACATTCACATTCACATTCACATTCACATTCACATTCACATTTATATTGACATTGGCATTGACATTGACATTGACATTGACATTGACATTGACATTGACATTGACATTGACATTGACATTGACATTGACATTCACATTGACATTGACATTGACATTGACATTGACATTGGCATTGACATTGACATTGACATTGACATTCACATTCACATTCACATTCACATTGACATTGACACCGAAACTGACATTGACATTGACATTGACATTGACATTGACATTGACATTGACATTGACATTGACATTGACATTGATATTGACATTGACATTGACATTGACATTGACATTGACATTGACATTGACATTGACATTGACATTGACATTCACATTCACATTCACATTCACATTGACATTCACATTCACATTCACATTGATATTGACATTGGCATTGACATTGGCATTGACATTGACATTGACATTGACATTGACATTGACATTGACATTGACATTGACATTGACATTGACATTGACATTGACATTGACATTGACATTGACATTGACATTGACATTGACATTGACATTGACATTCACATTGACATTCACATTCACATTCACATTCACATTGACATTCACATTGACATTGACATTCACATTGACATTGACATTCACATTGACATTCACATTGACATTCACATTGACATTGACATTGACATTCACATTCACATTGACATTGACATTCACATTCACATTCACATTCACATTCACATTCACATTGACATTCACATTGACATTCACATTCACATTGACATTCACATTGACATTCACATTGACATTCACATTGACATTGACATTGACATTGACATTGACATTGACATTGACATTGACATTGACATTCACATTCACATTCACATTCACATTCACATTGACATTCACATTGACTTTCACAAATACATTCACATTGACACTGTCACTGTCACTGACACCGACAGTAACTTATCAACGAATGGACTTTTTCGAATGGGATTTGCTCTAAAACGTTTCAGAGACAGAGTGAGGGAGGGATAGAGAGAGAGAAAGAGAGAGAGAGAGGTAAACTACAGAGCAACGCGAAATGGAATTGGAGGTAATAGATTATGACAAACACCTTCAGCACGTACATGCTTTTAAAAAATAATGCATTGCAATGAGAAATGTTGATATCACAGAAAACCAATTGAAATAAAGCATTTCTTTGTTTTGATTGTGTACATTAACATCGATCTCGCAATCGAAATAGAAATGTAAGTAAAACATCTTGAGACCTATTGTGATTTCAAAGTTAATACACGAAAATAAATCATTTGGTTGACATGAAATTCTGTCCATGCAAAAGTCAGGTCGTTCAAAAGTTGTGATGACATTGGTGCGCGCATTGTGCACCACCAACAAGGGGGGGGGGCCCGCCCGGAGGGCCTAGCTACGAGGGCGTGCCGAAGGCACGCCACGAGCAGCTAGTACGTTATACGTTATACGTTATACGTTATACGTTATACGTTATACGTTATACGTTATACGTTATACGTTATACGTTATACGTTATACGTTATACGTTATACGTTATACGTTATACGTTATACGTTATACGTTATACGTTATACGTTATACGTTATACGTTATACGTTATACGTTATACGTTATACGTTATACGTTATACGTTATACGTTATACGTTATACGTTATACGTTATACGTTATACGTTATACGTTATACGTTATACGTTATACGTTATACGTTATACGTTATACGTTATACGTTATACGTTATACGTTATACGTTATACGTTATACGTTATACGTTATACGTTATACGTTATACGTTATACGTTATACGTTATACGTTATACGTTATACGTTATACGTTATACGTTATACGTTATACGTTATACGTTATACGTTATACGTTATACGTTATACGTTATACGTTATACGTTATACGTTATACGTTATACGTTATACGTTATACGTTATACGTTATACGTTATACGTTATACGTTATACGTTATACGTTATACGTTATACGCTGTACGTTATACGTTATACGTTATACGTTATACGTTATACGTTATACGTTATACGCTGTACGTTATACGTTATACGTTATACGTTATACGTTATACGTTATACGTTATACGTTATACGTTATACGTTATACGTTATACGTTATACGTTATACGTTATACGTTATACGTTATACGTTATTCGTTATACGTTATACGTTATACGTTATACGTTATACGTTATACGTTATACGTTATACGTTATACGTTATACGTTATACGTTATACGTTATACGTTATACGTTATACGTTATACGTTATACGTTATACGTTATACGTTATACGTTATACGTTATACGTTATACGTTATACGTTATACGTTATACGTTATACGTTATACGTTATACGTTATACGTTATACGTTATACGTTATACGTTATACGTTATACGTTATACGTTATACGTTATACGTTATACGTTATACGTTATACGTTATACGTTATACGTTATACGTTATACGTTATACGTTATACGTTATACGTTATACGTTATACGTTATACGTTATACGTTATACGTTATACGTTATACGTTATACGTTATACGTTATACGTTATACGTTATACGTTATACGTTATACGTTATACGTTATACGTTATACGTTATACGTTATACGTTATACGTTATACGTTATACGTTATACGTTATACGTTATACGTTATACGTTATACGTTATACGTTATACGTTATACGTTATACGTTATACGTTATACGTTATACGTTATACGTTATACGTTATACGTTATACGTTATACGTTATACGTTATACGTTATACGTTATACGTTATACGTTATACGTTATACGTTATACGTTATACGTTATACGTTATACGTTATACGTTATACGTTATACGTTATACGTTATACGTTATACGTTATACGTTATACGTTATACGTTATACGTTATACGTTATACGTTATACGTTATACGTTATACGTTATACGTTGTACGTTGTACGTTGTACGTTATACGTTGTACGTTATACGTTATACGCTGTACGTTATACGCTGTACGTTATACGCTGTACGTTATACGTTATACGTTATACGTTGTACGTTATACGCTGTACGTTATACCTTATACGTTATACGCTGTACGTTATACGCTGTACGTTATACGTTATACGTTACACGTTATACGTTATACGTTATACGTTACACGTTGTACGTTGTACGTTATACGTTGTACGTTATACGTTATACGCTGTACGTTATACGCTGTACGTTATACGTTACACGATATACGATATACGTTATACGTTATACGTTATACGTTATACGTTACCCGTTGTACGTGGTACGTTATACGTTGTGCATTATACGTTGTACGTTATAGGTTATACGCTGTACGTTATACGTTATACGTTACACGTTGTACGTTGTACGTTATACGTTGTACGTTATACGTTATACGTTATACGTTATACGTTATACGTTATAAGTTATACGTTATACGTTATACATTACACGTTGTACGTTATACGTTATACGTTATACGTTATACGTTATACGCTGTACGTTATACGTTATACGTTGTACGTTATACGCTGTACGTTATACCTTATACGTTATACGCTGTACGTTATACGCTGTACGTTATACGTTATACGTTACACGTTATACGTTATACGTTATACGTTATACGTTACACGTTGTACGTTGTACGTTATACGTTGTACGTTATACGTTATACGCTGTACGTTATACGCTGTACGTTATACGTTACACGATATACGATATACGTTATACGTTATACGTTATACGTTATACGTTACCCGTTGTACGTGGTACGTTATACGTTGTACATTATACGTTGTACGTTATAGGTTATACGCTGTACGTTATACGTTATACGTTACACGTTGTACGTTGTACGTTATACGTTGTACGTTATACGTTATACGTTATACGTTATACGTTATAAGTTATACGTTTTACGTTATACATTACACGTTGTACGTTATACGTTATACGTTATACGTTATGCGTTATACGTTATACGTTATACGATATACGTTATACGTTATACGTTATACGTTATACGTTATACGTTATACGTTATACGTTATACGTTATACGTTATACGTTATACGCTGTACGTTATACGCTGTACGTTATACGCTGTACGTTATACGCTGTACGTTATACGTTGTACGTTATACGTTATACGTTATACGTTATCCTCTGTACGTTATAAGTTATACGTTATACGTTATACGTTACACGTTGTACGTTATACGTTATACGTTATACGTTATACGTTATACGTTATACGTTATACGTTATACGTTATACGTTATACGTTATACGTTATACGTTATACGTTATACGTTATACGTTATACGTTATACGTTATACGTTATACGTTATACGTTATACGTTATACGTTATACGTTATACGTTATACGTTATACGTTATACGTTATACGTTATACGTTATACGTTATACGTTATACGTTATACGTTATACGTTATACGTTATACGTTATACGTTATACGTTATACGTTATACGTTATACGTTATACGTTATACGTTATACGTTATACGTTATACGTTATACGTTATACGTTATACGTTATACGTTATACGTTATACGTTATACGTTATACGTTATACGTTATACGTTATACGTTATACGTTATACGTTATACGTTATACGTTATACGTTATACGTTATACGTTATACGTTATACGTTATACGTTATACGTTATACGTTATACGTTATACGTTATACGTTATACGTTATACGTTATACGTTATACGTTATACGTTATACGTTATACGTTATACGTTATACGTTATACGTTATACGTTATACGTTATACGTTATACGTTATACGTTATACGTTATACGTTATACGTTATACGTTATACGTTATACGTTATACGTTATACGTTATACGTTATACGTTATACGTTATACGTTATACGTTATACGTTATACGTTATACGTTATACGTTATACGTTATACGTTATACGTTATACGTTATACGTTATACGTTATACGTTATACGTTATACGTTATACGTTATACGTTATACGTTATACGTTATACGTTATACGTTATACGTTATACGTTATACGTTATACGTTATACGTTATACGTTATACGTTATACGTTATACGTTATACGTTATACGTTATACGTTATACGTTATACGTTATACGTTATACGTTATACGTTATACGTTATACGTTATACGTTATACGTTATACGTTATACGTTATACGTTATACGTTATACGTTATACGTTATACGTTATACGTTATACGTTATACGTTATACGTTATACGTTATACGTTATACGTTATACGTTATACGTTATACGTTATACGTTATACGTTATACGTTATACGTTATACGTTATACGTTATACGTTATACGTTATACGTTATACGTTATACGTTATACGTTATACGTTATACGTTATACGTTATACGTTATACGTTATACGTTATACGTTATACGTTATACGTTATACGTTATACGTTATACGTTATACGTTATACGTTATACGTTATACGTTATACGTTATACGTTATACGTTATACGTTATACGTTATACGTTATACGTTATACGTTATACGTTATACGTTATACGTTATACGTTATACGTTATACGTTATACGTTATACGTTATACGTTATACGTTATACGTTATACGTTATACGTTATACGTTATACGTTATACGTTATACGTTATACGTTATACGTTATACGTTATACGTTATACGTTATACGTTATACGTTATACGTTATACGTTATACGTTATACGTTATACGTTATACGTTATACGTTATACGTTATACGTTATACGTTATACGTTATACGTTATACGTTATACGTTATACGTTATACGTTATACGTTATACGTTATACGTTATACGTTATACGTTATACGTTATACGTTATACGTTATACGTTATACGTTATACGTTATACGTTATACGTTATACGTTATACGTTATACGTTATACGTTATACGTTATACGTTATACGTTATACGTTATACGTTATACGTTATACGTTATACGTTATACGTTATACGTTATACGTTATACGTTATACGTTATACGTTATACGTTATACGTTATACGTTATACGTTATACGTTATACGTTATACGTTATACGTTATACGTTATACGTTATACGTTATACGTTATACGTTATACGTTATACGTTATACGTTATACGTTATACGTTATACGTTATACGTTATACGTTATACGTTATACGTTATACGTTATACGTTATACGTTATACGTTATACGTTATACGTTATACGTTATACGTTATACGTTATACGTTATACGTTATACGTTATACGTTATACGTTATACGTTATACGTTATACGTTATACGTTATACGTTATACGTTATACGTTATACGTTATACGTTATACGTTATACGTTATACGTTATACGTTATACGTTATACGTTATACGTTATACGTTATACGTTATACGTTATACGTTATACGTTATACGTTATACGTTATACGTTATACGTTATACGTTATACGTTATACGTTATACGTTATACGTTATACGTTATACGTTATACGTTATACGTTATACGTTATACGTTATACGTTATACGTTATACGTTATACGTTATACGTTATACGTTATACGTTATACGTTATACGTTATACGTTATACGTTATACGTTATACGTTATACGTTATACGTTATACGTTATACGTTATACGTTATACGTTATACGTTATACGTTATACGTTATACGTTATACGTTATACGTTATACGTTATACGTTATACGTTATACGTTATACGTTATACGTTATACGTTATACGTTATACGTTATACGTTATACGTTATACGTTATACGTTATACGTTATACGTTATACGTTATACGTTATACGTTATACGTTATACGTTATACGTTATACGTTATACGTTATACGTTATACGTTATACGTTATACGTTATACGTTATACGTTATACGTTATACGTTATACGTTATACGTTATACGTTATACGTTATACGTTATACGTTATACGTTATACGTTATACGTTATACGTTATACGTTATACGTTATACGTTATACGTTATACGTTATACGTTACACGTTATACGTTATACGTTATACGTTACACGTTGTACGTTGTACGTTATACGTTGTACGTTATACGTTATACGCTGTACGTTATACGCTGTACGTTATACGTTACACGATATACGTTATACGTTATACGTTATACGTTATACGTTACCCGTTGTACGTGGTACGTTATACGTTGTACATTATACGTTGTACGTTATAGGTTATACGCTGTACGTTATACGTTATACGTTACACGTTGTACGTTGTACGTTATACGTTGTACGTTATACGTTATACGTTATACGTTATACGTTATACGTTATAAGTTATACGTTATACGTTATACATTACACGTTGTACGTTATACGTTATACGTTATACGTTATACGTTATACGCTGTACGTTATACGCTGTACGTTATACGTTATACGTCACACGTTATACGTTATACGTTATACGCTGTACGTTATACGCTGTACGTTATACGCTGTACGTTATACGTTATACGTTATACGTTATACGTTACACGTTGTACGTTGTACGTTATACGTTATACGTTGTACGTTATACGTTGTATGTTATACGTTATACGCTGTACGTTATACGTTATACGTTATACGTTATGCGTTATACGTTGTACGTTATATGTTGTACGTTATATGTTATACGTTACACGTTGTACAATGTACGTTATACGTTATACGTTATACGTTATACGTTATACGTTATACGTTATACGTTATACGTTATACGTTATACGTTATACGTTATACGTTATACGTTATACGGTATACGGTATACGTTATACGTTGTACGTTATACGTTATACGTTATACGTTATACGTTATACGATATTCGTTATACGTTATATGTTATACGTTATACGTTATACGCTGTACGTTATACGCTGTACGTTATACGTTATACGTTGTACGTTATACGCTGTACGTTATACCTTATACGTTATAAGCTGTACGTTATACGCTGTACGTTATACGCTGTACGTTATACGTTATACGTTACACGTTATACGTTATACGTTATACGTTACACGTTGTACGTTGTACGTTATACGTTGGACGTTATACGTTATACGCTGTACGTTATACGCTGTACGTTATACGTTACACGATATACGATATACGTTATACGTTATACGTTATACGTTATACGTTACCCGTTGTACGTGGTACGTTATACGTTGTACATTATACGTTGTACGTTATAGGTTATACGCTGTACGTTATACGTTATACGTTACACGTTGTACGTTGTACGTTATACGTTGTACGTTATACGTTATACGTTATACGTTATACGTTATACGTTATAAGTTATACGTTATACGTTATACATTACACGTTGTACGTTATACGTTATACGTTATACGTTATACGTTATACGCTGTACGTTATACGCTGTACGTTATACGTTATACGTTACACGTTATACGTTATACGTTATACGCTGTACGTTATACGCTGTACGTTATACGCTGTACGTTATACGCTGTACGTTATACGTTATACGTTATACGTTGTACGTTATACGCTGTACGTTATACCTTATACGTTATACGCTGTACGTTATACGCTGTACGTTATACGTTATACGTTACACGTTATACGTTATACGTTATACGTTACACGTTGTACGTTGTACGTTATACGTTGTACGTTATACGTTATACGCTGTACGTTATACGCTGTACGTTATACGTTACACGATATACGATATACGTTATACGTTATACGTTATACGTTATACGTTACCCGTTGTACGTGGTACGTTATACGTTGTACATTATACGTTGTACGTTATAGGTTATACGCTGTACGTTATACGTTATACGTTACACGTTGTACGTTGTACGTTATACGTTGTACGTTATACGTTATACGTTATACGTTATACGTTATACGTTATAAGTTATACGTTATACGTTATACATTACACGTTGTACGTTATACGTTATACGTTATACGTTATACGTTATACGCTGTACGTTATACGCTGTACGTTATACGTTATACGTTACACGTTATACGTTATACGTTATACGCTGTACGTTATACGCTGTACGTTATACGCTGTACGTTATACGTTATACGTTATACGTTATACGTTACACGTTGTACGTTGTACGTTATACGTTATACGTTGTACGTTATACGTTGTATGTTATACGTTATACGCTGTACGTTATACGTTATACGTTATACGTTATGCGTTATACGTTGTACGTTATATGTTGTACGTTATATGTTATACGTTACACGTTGTACAATGTACGTTATACGTTATACGTTATACGTTATACGTTATACGTTATACGTTATACGTTATACGTTATACGTTATACGTTATACGTTATACGTTATACGTTATACGTTATACGGTATACGGTATACGTTATACGTTGTACGTTATACGTTATACGTTATACGTTGTACGTTATACGCTGTACGTTATACCTTATACGTTATACGCTGTACGTTATACGCTGTACGTTATACGTTATACGTTACACGTTATACGTTATACGTTATACGTTACACGTTGTACGTTGTACGTTATACGTTGTACGTTATACGTTATACGCTGTACGTTATACGCTGTACGTTATACGTTACACGATATACGATATACGTTATACGTTATACGTTATACGTTATACGTTACCCGTTGTACGTGGTACGTTATACGTTGTACATTATACGTTGTACGTTATAGGTTATACGCTGTACGTTATACGTTATACGTTACACGTTGTACGTTGTACGTTATACGTTGTACGTTATACGTTATACGTTATACGTTATACGTTATACGTTATAAGTTATACGTTATACGTTATACATTACACGTTGTACGTTATACGTTATACGTTATACGTTATACGTTATACGCTGTACGTTATACGCTGTACGTTATACGTTATACGTTACACGTTATACGTTATACGTTATACGCTGTACGTTATACGCTGTACGTTATACGCTGTACGTTATACGTTATACGTTATACGTTATACGTTACACGTTGTACGTTGTACGTTATACGTTATACGTTGTACGTTATACGTTGTATGTTATACGTTATACGCTGTACGTTATACGTTATACGTTATACGTTATGCGTTATACGTTGTACGTTATATGTTGTACGTTATATGTTATACGTTACACGTTGTACAATGTACGTTATACGTTATACGTTATACGTTATACGTTATACGTTATACGTTATACGTTATACGTTATACGTTATACGTTATACGTTATACGTTATACGTTATACGTTATACGGTATACGGTATACGTTATACGTTGTACGTTATACGTTATACGTTATACGTTATACGTTATACGATATTCGTTATACGTTATATGTTATACGTTATACGTTATACGCTGTACGTTATACGCTGTACGTTATACGTTATACGTTGTACGTTATACGCTGTACGTTATACCTTATACGTTATAAGCTGTACGTTATACGCTGTACGTTATACGCTGTACGTTATACGTTATACGTTACACGTTATACGTTATACGTTATACGTTACACGTTGTACGTTGTACGTTATACGTTGTACGTTATACGTTATACGCTGTACGTTATACGCTGTACGTTATACGTTACACGATATACGATATACGTTATACGTTATACGTTATACGTTATACGTTACCCGTTGTACGTGGTACGTTATACGTTGTACATTATACGTTGTACGTTATAGGTTATACGCTGTACGTTATACGTTATACGTTACACGTTGTACGTTGTACGTTATACGTTGTACGTTATACGTTATACGTTATACGTTATACGTTATACGTTATAAGTTATACGTTATACGTTATACATTACACGTTGTACGTTATACGTTATACGTTATACGTTATACGTTATACGCTGTACGTTATACGCTGTACGTTATACGTTATACGTTACACGTTATACGTTATACGTTATACGCTGTACGTTATACGCTGTACGTTATACGCTGTACGTTATACGTTATACGTTATACGTTATACGTTACACGTTGTACGTTGTACGTTATACGTTGTACGTTATACGTTATACGCTGTACTTTATACGTTATACGTTATACGTTATACGTTATACATTATACGTTATACGTTATACGATATACGTTATACGTTATACGTTATACGTTATACGTTATACGTTATACGTTATACGTTATACGTTATACGTTATACGCTGTACGTTATACGCTGTACGTTATACGCTGTACGTTATACGCTGTACGTTATACGTTGTACGTTATACGTTATACGTTATACGTTATCCGCTGTACGTTATAAGTTATACGTTATACGTTATACGTTACACGTTGTACGTTATACGTTATACGTTATACGTTATACGTTATACGTTATACGTTATACGTTATACGTTATACGTTATACGTTATACGTTATACGTTATACGTTATACGTTATACGTTATACGTTATACGTTATACGTTATACGTTATACGTTATACGTTATACGTTATACGTTATACGTTATACGTTATACGTTATACGTTATACGTTATACGTTATACGTTATACGTTATACGTTATACGTTATACGTTATACGTTATACGTTATACGTTATACGTTATACGTTATACGTTATACGTTATACGTTATACGTTATACGTTATACGTTATACGTTATACGTTATACGTTATACGTTATACGTTATACGTTATACGTTATACGTTATACGTTATACGTTATACGTTATACGTTATACGTTATACGTTATACGTTATACGTTATACGTTATACGTTATACGTTATACGTTATACGTTATACGTTATACGTTATACGTTATACGTTATACGTTATACGTTATACGTTATACGTTATACGTTATACGTTATACGTTATACGTTATACGTTATACGTTATACGTTATACGTTATACGTTATACGTTATACGTTATACGTTATACGTTATACGTTATACGTTATACGTTATACGTTATACGTTATACGTTATACGTTATACGTTATACGTTATACGTTATACGTTATACGTTATACGTTATACGTTATACGTTATACGTTATACGTTATACGTTATACGTTATACGTTATACGTTATACGTTATACGTTATACGTTATACGTTATACGTTATACGTTATACGTTATACGTTATACGTTATACGTTATACGTTATACGTTATACGTTATACGTTATACGTTATACGTTATACGTTATACGTTATACGTTATACGTTATACGTTATACGTTATACGTTATACGTTATACGTTATACGTTATACGTTATACGTTATACGTTATACGTTATACGTTATACGTTATACGTTATACGTTATACGTTATACGTTATACGTTATACGTTATACGTTATACGTTATACGTTATACGTTATACGTTATACGTTATACGTTATACGTTATACGTTATACGTTATACGTTATACGTTATACGTTATACGTTATACGTTATACGTTATACGTTATACGTTATACGTTATACGTTATACGTTATACGTTATACGTTATACGTTATACGTTATACGTTATACGTTATACGTTATACGTTATACGTTATACGTTATACGTTATACGTTATACGTTATACGTTATACGTTATACGTTATACGTTATACGTTATACGTTATACGTTATACGTTATACGTTATACGTTATACGTTATACGTTATACGTTATACGTTATACGTTATACGTTATACGTTATACGTTATACGTTATACGTTATACGTTATACGTTATACGTTATACGTTATACGTTATACGTTATACGTTATACGTTATACGTTATACGTTATACGTTATACGTTATACGTTATACGTTATACGTTATACGTTATACGTTATACGTTATACGTTATACGTTATACGTTATACGTTATACGTTATACGTTATACGTTATACGTTATACGTTATACGTTATACGTTATACGTTATACGTTATACGTTATACGTTATACGTTACACGTTGTACGTTGTACGTTATACGTTATACGTTGTACGTTATACGTTATACGTTATACGTTGTACGTTATACGTTATACGTTATACGTTGTACGTTATACGTTATACGATATTCTTTATACGTTATATGTTATACGTTATACGTTATACGCTGTACGTTATACGCTGTACGTTATACGTTATACGTTATACGCTGTACGTTATACCTTATACGTTATACGCTGTACGTTATACGCTGTACGTTATACGTTATACGTTACACGTTATACGTTATACGTTATACGTTACACGTTGTACGTTGTACGTTGTACGTTATACGTTATACGTTATACGTTGTACGTTATACGTTATACGATATTCTTTATACGTTATATGTTATACGTTATACGCTGTACGTTATACGCTGTACGTTATACGCTGTACGTTATACGCTGTACGTTATACGTTATACGTTATACGTTATACGTTATACGTTACACGTTGTACGTTGTACGTTATACGTTGTACGTTATACGTTGTACGTTATACGTTATACGTTATACGTTGTACGTTATACGTTATACGTTATACGTTGTACGTTATACGTTATACGATATTCTTTATACGTTATATGTTATACGTTATACGTTATACGCTGTACGTTATACGCTGTACGTTATACGTTATACGTTATACGTTGTACGTTATACGCTGTACGTTATACGTTATACGCTGTACGTTATACGCTGTACGTTATACGCTGTACGTTATACGTTATACGTTACACGTTATACGTTATACGTTATACGTTACACGTTGTACGTTGTACGTTATACGTTGTACGTAATACGTTATACGTTGTACGTTATACGTTATACGTTATACGTTATACGTTGTACGTTATACGTTATACGTTATACGTTGTACGTTATACGTTATACGATATTCTTTATACGTTATATGTTATACGTTATACGTTATACGCTGTACGTTATACGCTGTACGTTATACGTTATACGTTATACGTTGTACGTTATACGCTGTACGTTATACCTTATACGTTATACGCTGTACGTTATACGTTGTACGTTATACGTTGTACGTTATACGTTATACGTTATACGTTGTACGTTATACGTTATACGTTATACGTTGTACGTTATACGTTATACGATATTCTTTATACGTTATATGTTATACGTTATACGTTATACGCTGTACGTTATACGCTGTACGTTATACGCTGTACGTTATACGCTGTACGTTATACGTTATACGTTATACGTTATACGTTACACGTTGTACGTTGTACGTTATACGTTGTACGTTATACGTTGTACGTTATACGTTATACGTTATACGTTGTACGTTATACGTTATACGTTATACGTTATACGTTATACGTTTAACGTTATACGTTATAAGTTATACGTTATACGATATTCTTTATACGTTATATGTTATACGTTATACGCTGTACGTTATACGCTGTACGTTATACGCTGTACGTTATACGCTGTACGTTATACGTTATACGTTATACGTTATACGTTATACGTTACACGTTGTACGTTGTACGTTATACGTTGTACGTTATACGTTGTACGTTATACGTTATACGTTATACGTTGTACGTTATACGTTATACGTTATACGTTGTACGTTATACGTTATACGATATTCTTTATACGTTATATGTTATACGTTATACGTTATACGCTGTACGTTATACGCTGTACGTTATACGTTATACGTTATACGTTGTACGTTATACGCTGTACGTTATACGTTATACGCTGTACGTTATACGCTGTACGTTATACGCTGTACGTTATACGTTATACGTTACACGTTATACGTTATACGTTATACGTTACACGTTGTACGTTGTACGTTATACGTTGTACGTAATACGTTATACGTTGTACGTTATACGTTATACGTTATACGTTATACGTTGTACGTTATACGTTATACGTTATACGTTGTACGTTATACGTTATACGATATTCTTTATACGTTATATGTTATACGTTATACGTTATACGCTGTACGTTATACGCTGTACGTTATACGTTATACGTTATACGTTGTACGTTATACGCTGTACGTTATACCTTATACGTTATACGCTGTACGTTATACGTTGTACGTTATACGTTGTACGTTATACGTTATACGTTATACGTTGTACGTTATACGTTATACGTTATACGTTGTACGTTATACGTTATACGATATTCTTTATACGTTATATGTTATACGTTATACGTTATACGCTGTACGTTATACGCTGTACGTTATACGCTGTACGTTATACGCTGTACGTTATACGTTATACGTTATACGTTATACGTTACACGTTGTACGTTGTACGTTATACGTTGTACGTTATACGTTGTACGTTATACGTTATACGTTATACGTTGTACGTTATACGTTATACGTTATACGTTATACGTTATACGTTTAACGTTATACGTTATAAGTTATACGTTATACGTTATACGTTACACGTTGTACGTTATACGTTATACGTTATACGTTATACGTTATACGTTATACGCTGTACGTTATACGCTGTACGTTATACGTTATACGTTACACGTTATACGTTATACGTTATACGCTGTACGTTATACGCTGTACGTTATACGCTCTACGTTATACGTTATACGTTATACGTTATACGTTACACGTTGTACGTTGTACGTTATACGTTGTACGTTATACGTTATACGCTGTACGTTATACGTTATACGTTATACGTTATACGTTATACGTTATACATTATACGTTATACGTTATACGATATACGTTATACGTTATACGTTATACGTTATACGTTATACGTTATACGTTATACGTTATACGTTATACGTTATACGTTGTACGTTATACGTTACACGTTGTACGTTATACGTTGTATGTTATACGTCATACGCTGTACGTTATACGTTATACGTTATACGCTGTACGTTATACGCTGTACGTTATACGTTATACGTTATACGTTGTACGTTATACGCTGTACGTTATACCTTATACGTTATTCGCTGTACGTTATACGCTGTACGTTATACGTTATACGTTACACGTTATACGTTATACGTTATACGTTACCCGTTGTACATGGTACGTTATACGTTGTACATTATACGTTGTACGTTATAGGTTATACGCTGTACGTTATACGTTATACGTTACACGTTGTACGTTGTACGTTATACGTTGTACGTTATACGTTATACGTTATACGTTATACGTTATACGTTATACGTTATAAGTTATACGTTATACGTTATACATTACACGTTGTACGTTATACGTTATACGTTATACGTTATACGTTATACGATGTACGTTATACGCTGTACGTTATACGTTATACGTTACACGTTATACGTTATACGTTATACGCTGTACGTTATACGCTGTACGTTATACGCTGTACGTTATACGTTATACGTTATACGTTATACGTTACACGTTGTACGTTGTACGTTATACATTGTACGTTATACGTTATACGCTGTACGTTATACGTTATACGTTATACGTTATACATTATACGTTATACGTTATACGATATACGTTATACGTTATACGTTATACGTTATACGTTATACGTTATACGTTATACGTTATACGTTATACGCTGTACGTTATACGCTGTACGTTATACGCTGTACGTTATACGCTGTACGTTATACGTTGTACGTTATACGTTATACGTTATACGTTATCCGCTGTACGTTATAAGTTATACATTATACGTTATACGTTACACGTTGTACGTTATACGTTATACGTTATACGTTATACGTTATACGTTATACGTTATACGTTATACGTTATACGTTATACGTTATACGTTATACGTTATACGTTATACGTTATACGTTATACGTTATACGTTATATGTTATACGTTATACGTTATACGTTATACGTTATACGTTATACGTTATACGTTATACGTTATACGTTATACGTTATACGTTATACGTTATACGTTATACGTTATACGTTATACGTTATACGTTATACGTTATACGTTATACGTTATACGTTATACGTTATACGTTATACGTTATACGTTATACGTTATACGTTATACGTTATACGTTATACGTTATACGTTATACGTTATTCGTTATACGTTATACGTTATACGTTATACGTTATACGTTATACGTTATACGTTATACGATATACGTTATACGTTATACGTTATACGTTATACGTTATACGTTATACGTTATACGTTATACGTTATACGTTATACGCTGTACGTTATACGCTGTACGTTATACGCTGTACGTTATACGCTGTACGTTATACGTTGTACGTTATACGTTATACGTTATACGTTATCTGCTGTACGTTATAAGTTATACATTATACGTTATACGTTACACGTTGTACGTTATACGTTATACGTTATACGTTATACGTTATACGTTATACGTTATACGTTATACGTTATACGTTATACGTTATACGTTATACGTTATACGTTATACGTTATACGTTATACGTTATACGTTATACGTTATACGTTATACGTTATACGTTATACGTTATACGTTATACGTTATACGTTATACGTTATACGTTATACGTTATACGTTATACGTTATACGTTATACGTTATACGTTATACGTTATACGTTATACGTTATACGTTATACGTTATACGTTATACGTTATACGTTATACGTTATACGTTATACGTTATACGTTATACGTTATACGTTATACGTTATACGTTATACGTTATACGTTATACGTTATACGTTATACGTTATACGTTATACGTTATACGTTATACGTTATACGTTATACGTTATACGTTATACGTTATACGTTATACGTTATACGTTATACGTTATACGTTATACGTTATACGTTATACGTTATACGTTATACGTTATACGTTATACGTTATACGTTATACGTTATTCGTTATACGTTATACGTTATACGGTATACGTTATACGTTATACGTTATACGTTATACGTTATACGTTATACGTTATACGTTATACGTTATACGTTATACGTTATACGTTATACGTTATACGTTATACGTTATACGTTATACGTTATACGTTATACGCTGTACGTTATACGCTGTACGTTATACGCTGTACGTTATACGTTATACGTTATACGTTATACGTTACACGTTGTACGTTGTACGTTATACATTGTACGTTATACGTTATACGCTGTACGTTATACGTTATACGTTATACGTTATACGTTATACATTATACGTTATACGTTATACGATATACGTTATACGTTATACGTTATACGTTATACGTTATACGTTATACGTTATACGTTATACGTTATACGTTATACGTTATACGTTATACGTTATACGCTGTACGTTATACGCTGTACGTTATACGCTATACGTTATACGCTGTACGTTATACGTTGTACGTTATACGTTATACGTTATACGTTATCCGCTGTACGTTATAAGTTATACATTATACGTTATACGTTACACGTTGTACGTTATACGTTATACGTTATACGTTATACGTTATACGTTATACGTTATACGTTATACGTTATACGTTATACGTTATACGTTATACGTTATACGTTATACGTTATACGTTATACGTTATACGTTATACGTTATACGTTATACGTTATACGTTATACGTTATACGTTATACGTTATACGTTATACGTTATACGTTATACGTTATACGTTATACGTTATACGTTATACGTTATACGTTATACGTTATACGTTATACGTTATACGTTATACGTTATACGTTATACGTTATACGTTATACGTTATACGTTATACGTTATACGTTATACGTTATACGTTATACGTTATACGTTATACGTTATACGTTATACGTTATACGTTATACGTTATACGTTATACGTTATACGTTATACGTTATACGTTATACGTTATACGTTATACGTTATACGTTATACGTTATACGTTATACGTTATACGTTATACGTTATACGTTATACGTTATACGTTATACGTTATACGTTATACGTTATACGTTATACGTTATACGTTATACGTTATACGTTATACGTTATACGTTATACGTTATACGTTATACGTTATACGTTATACGTTATACGTTATACGTTATACGTTATACGTTATACGTTATACGTTATACGTTATACGTTATACGTTATACGTTATACGTTATACGTTATACGTTATACGTTATACGTTATACGTTATACGTTATACGTTATACGTTATACGTTATACGTTATACGTTATACGTTATACGTTATACGTTATACGTTATACGTTATACGTTATACGTTATACGTTATACGTTATACGTTATACGTTATACGTTATACGTTATACGTTATACGTTATACGTTATACGTTATACGTTATACGTTATACGTTATACGTTATACGTTATACGTTATACGTTATACGTTATACGTTATACGTTATACGTTATACGTTATACGTTATACGTTATACGTTATACGTTATACGTTATACGTTATACGTTATACGTTATACGTTATACGTTATACGTTATACGTTATACGTTATACGTTATACGTTATACGTTATACGTTATACGTTATACGTTATACGTTATACGTTATACGTTATACGTTATACGTTATACGTTATACGTTATACGTTATACGTTATACGTTATACGTTATACGTTATACGTTATACGTTATACGTTATACGTTATACGTTATACGTTATACGTTATACGTTATACGTTATACGTTATACGTTATACGTTATACGTTATACGTTATACGTTATACGTTATACGTTATACGTTATACGTTATACGTTATACGTTATACGTTATACGTTATACGTTATACGTTATACGTTATACGTTATACGTTATACGTTATACGTTATACGTTATACGTTATACGTTATACGTTATACGTTATACGTTATACGTTATACGTTATACGTTATACGTTATACGTTATACGTTATACGTTATACGTTATACGTTATACGTTATACGTTATACGTTATACGTTATACGTTATACGTTATACGTTATACGTTATACGTTATACGTTATACGTTATACGTTATACGTTATACGTTATACGTTATACGTTATACGTTATACGTTATACGTTATACGTTATACGTTATACGTTATACGTTATACGTTATACGTTATACGTTATACGTTATACGTTATACGTTATACGTTATACGTTATACGTTATACGTTATACGTTATACGTTATACGTTATACGTTATACGTTATACGTTATACGTTATACGTTATACGTTATACGTT